>OZ038320.1:30031129-30102829 GCA_964035795.1 Pterobdella sp. o SKG-2022
TGGCTAAGTTTAACTATTTTTATTGTTTTTTATTTTTTAAGTTTATCAAGTGTTTATATATTGAATATATGATCTACTCATTGTTATATATTTCTTATGATAGCAGCAGTTATTATAGTATTGTAGTTTTCTATAGAATGTTGCTTATTAGTCAAGTACACCAATTGAGAGGCATTAAAATTCATTTCCTCTTTTAGTAAATTTAATTTTGATTTAATTACTTAGCCATGAAAACTAGCTTTAAAATAGATTTTGTTAACAAGCATAAATGATAAGGTCAACAAACGTGTCTTTTTCAAAATAAATACTTTGTGCTTCTTGACCTTACTATTTGATTTAGGCTATTATACTTCATCAAGCATAAATGAACGAATACTTTTAATAGATAATGTTAGGTTTTTCTCAGAAGAAATTTGTCATTTTCTCAATAACATCTTTCATTGACTGTTTTCTTTAGGGACATATTAATCAAATGATTGTGTTTTTTAGCATCTTCTAAGAAACATTTACTCAAAAAAAGAAAAACCGAAAGATTCCAAATCTAAATATAGACAGATATAATAGATATAGAAATAAAAAAAAACAAATATAGAAATTTAAATAAGATTTATACAGTACAACAAAATAATTGAATTTAATTACATGAAGCTAACAGGCTAGTAATTACAACATTGATTCACCCAATAACTTCGACAACTTATGGTTTTCCTTGAAGACCTTATAGCTTAAATCTACTCAGTTCATAGATTTTTTTGTTGACTTTTGATATTGATTAAATATTAATTTAGCTAACAGGATTTTTAAAAATTATTATTTGTATAAAACATATGTTTTGTCATATATACAAATTTTCCGATTCTGCATAAATTCTTTATGCCTCAAAGCTAACAAGATACTATAAAAATCCAACCGAATTCCTTAAAACCTCAAGCCAATATTACATTAACTCAACTCAATACTCCCAAAACTCAACCAATCCACAGAGATAATGATTGGTGGCTTGCAATGAACTTATTCACAGAGGAAAAGGGATACATCCCACGCAACTACATAGCCCCTCTTAATAGTCTAAGCCATTTTGAGTTAGTTTTGAGTGTTTTCCTCTATTGGAGTTTCAATCTTTTTGGGGAATTCATTGTGACGTGTTTTGCTTTCAGATTTTATTGTTTTATACAAGCAGATAATAAAATTTTTATTTTAATTAATGTAAAACTAATTAGAAAATTTTTTAATTTTGTTTTTTAGTTTATAAAATTCGTTTAGAAGTCTGTGTATTCTTGAATAAACTTAAAGTAAAACTGTTTCTCGCACTTGAAAATGTTACGTTGATAACGAAAAGCTAGTATCTTAATAAACTAACAGTGTTTTGAAACAACACTTAAAAAATCAAACTAAAAGTAATTCAATTCGTATCAAATAAAAGCTTAACTAATAAAAAAAGGAAAAGTTAGAAGCATTTCTTAATTACCCTTTAATTACACAATGAGGAGACATTTCTTCGGAACCTTAGCTCATAGCTGTAGTCTCGATTATATGGCTTAAATGCTTACACACTTGTATTATTTATAGATTAATTAAAAATTAATTATGTGAGTAACTTTCATTTTCCTTAAATGATGGATACGTCATTATTGAGTCTCAGACAATACAAGACACTTCAAAATAATATTATACAAGGAGCATTAACTTCAAGTGTTTAGGTCACATGACTATTACACGAAAGAAAAAAGGAGAAAAAAGACCATTTGTGTCATAATTTTTTATCGGAATTAATAAATAAAATGAAATAAAATGATATTTGTAAATAATTTATAATGAAAAATCATTTCGATTGAAACATGTAAACTTTTTCGCTCATATGGGACTCTTGTTGAACGTGTAACCTAGTATTTGTAAACCTAGCTATTGTAAACCTCTGTATGTTGAAGCTAACCAGATAGGCCATTAAAAGCTGGTTAAGACATTAATTAACAAACTTAATTAAACAATCATTTCCAAAAAATAAAAATAAAGAACTATATATGTTTATTATATCCACAAAGCTTTTTCTTAGAGAATCTTACATTATGAAGGGATTCAAACAGTCATTATTAAAAATAATTTAAGATAACATTTCACTTTCACATTATATATTAACATAGCCTACCGCAGTAAGTCAGTAGTGAATCTTCTAAAAATAGAAACAATTATGGTTCTCAATTAACCAATCAAAAACCCATTGTAACAGCTGGTACCATGGAAACATCACGAAGAAAGGCGCAGAAAAGTGCTTGACAGGCAGCAATAAAGCTGGCACCTTTCTGGTCAGAGAGTCGGAAACAAGTCCAGGTTCGAGTTTGCTGATAGTTATATTGCTTATATAACAATATCAATTAAATAATAAAATCTATTAACTCCAATTTTCAGTCTATATTCCGTTTTCTTGATTTTTATCGTAAGATGAGGAAGATTTTAAATACATATATTTTTTCGAAAAACTAAAATATTTTGAAAAAATATATGTATCTAAAATCTTTCTCATTCCACGATAAAATAAAGAAAATTGAATTAAACAAAAGATAAAGTCTTTGAAAAAAAATCTCTTTTTCTTCATTGATAATTTCAAGCAATTAAGCTGAGTTAATAGGTCCAAAGTTTAGTCATTAAAATTTTCAAGAGTCAACAAAAAAATAAATCTGAATTTCCACTAAGTTCTGGGTTTTGATACACAATTCATGGCTGAGTGGTAATCGTCAGCAACTATTGAATCGCTCATTTGGAATTCGCTATATTTCTAAATGGAAAATTTCAGTCGTCATCTTTATACTTAACACTGGTGGTCAAAAATGGTTATTGTTTCTCATAATATGTTTTTAGGCTATATTAAGTTTTTGATTACTTTTACCTAAAAAAAGTCAAGTATTTTTTTCTACTATAATAGAATTCAACGTGTTTTATGAATACCCTATTTTAACTTATGTTCGATTCAATGGCGTCTACTCGTTATCACCCACAACCAAGTTAGGTTAAAACAACAGCACTAACTTATACAGGTTGTCATTGCTTGGCTGTGTTAGATAGGGACCTATCAGGAAACATGGTTACCAAACACTACAAGTATGAAATATATATTCTGTTTCTATTAATAATGATAAATTTTTTTGATTTGATTTTTCTATGTTATTTATATCTTAATCTCCATGAGATTATGGGAGAGTGGTAATGCTTTCAGTCAAAAATAATTTTTGAAATCATTCAGAAAATGTATTTAAAAACATTTGAAAATTTCAGTATAGTGCTCTTGTTTTGTGTAAAAATTATTGTAGTTTTCTATGGTTCAAGGTAATGAAAAGTTTTCTAGTGTTTTTGATGGAGTCTATTCGGTATTTTGATTTCATTAACTGGCATAACTGAAACCTTCTTCAGCTACCCATTAACGTGAGATGATGGTTTTTTTCAATGGGCAGTGATTATTCTCAACTAATATTGTTACCGATTTTATTTGTATTGATTGAAAACTGATAGTAAAATTTTATTTTTTAGAATAAAGAATATGGACAATGGCGGCTGTTTTATAAGTCCAAAAAACGTCTTCCCTTCTATCGAAGCTCTCATCATGCATTACTCCAGTTAGTGAATGACTTTAATACTTGTTTTTTTTTAATAAATTAATATTACTTTATTAGTATATCATTACTGCGTTAATTTTTTTCCATTAGTATACTATTAATTAAAAAGCTTATAAATGAATTCAGCAATATGCATACATCAATGAAAGGAAAACTGATAAATACATCGGTATCACATTTATAAACACAAACATCGTTATGGGACTTTATAAATTTATTTCGAATTTATCACAAAACTCAATGTTTCTATCAAGCATTTTTTAATGAAAATCTAGACACCTCAAACTCACGATAAGATTTAAACAGTGAATCGTTATTTTTATCAACAAACTTCCAACCAAACATTCAACCAGCATCGGCCGATGGCTTGTGTCAAGTTCTGAAGCAAGCATGTTCAAAATCAAAGCCTGAAATGTGGGACCTATCTAGCCAAATGAGGGATAAATGGGAAATAGACAGAAGGGAACTTACGTTTGGAAGCAAGCTGGGTGCTGGCCAGTTTGGGGAAGTTTATAAAGGTTAGCAATGTTATGTTAGTGCTAAGAATTATTCTCGTTTTATAGTTATTGAATAAATCGACATTAAACTTACGTCTACCTCCCTCTATCTCGATGCTCAAAAGACGCTTTTTCAGCCTTTATGATTTACTGTATTATGAATTAACTATTACAATTATCATGTATAACTTTCGTTTCATATATTTTAAAATTTATTTTTAGATTTAAACTTAATATTTAAAAAATTTGAACTGATTCTTTTTTGGTTTTAACTTGGTTTGAAAGTTAATATAGCTGAGGCATCATTTATTGTTTTGTATACCAAAGTTCAAACAATTTTTCGTTAGTAAACCTAGATAGAAGTTTAAATGTCGAATTGAATTTTTTAATTGTTTTTAATGGTGAAACCGTGAGAAGCAGTTCTTGCACTGAATAAAAAATTGGTCGTTGTAATTATCAATGATTCAAAAAAAAATGATTTTAACAATTAAATAACTATCGGGTTAAAATGAATGTTGAAGTTTTTATTCAGTTAACATCGATTCAATAAAAACAGTCTTAAGTAAAGTGTTGTAAAAGTATTTAAAAGTATTCAAATAATGAGTATTGTTAATATGGTCTTATAATGATTTTGCTAGAAAAATAACGATTAATAGCAGTAATAATAATGTTGATGATTATTTTGATAAAAAAATAGTGATGAAGGATGTTAAGAGTTTATTATTAGAAAAAACTTAGACGTTTAAGTTTGTCTTAAAAAATGCTTTGTACAATTTACCATAAGCTCCAAGTGTTCCTCAAAACCATTCGGTCAATTTCTATGATAAAACAATTATAAAAATAAAAAAAGTTATGGAAAAGATGCTTAGTATTACCAGAAAAAAATGAAGGCTTTGATGAGGTTAATTGTCACCCACAGGGGTATGGAACAACACAACAGAAGTAGCCATTAAAACGTTGAAAGAAGGAGCCATGGAAGTGAGCAAGTTCCTGGAAGAAGCTTCTATCATGAAGAAACTCAGACACGATAAACTGGTCAAGTTGTATGCAGTGTGTTCTGAACAAGAGCCGATTTACATCGTTACAGAATTCCTCTGTAACGGTGCTTTGTTGCAGTACTTGAGGGATGATAAAGGTGCCACTCTTAGCTGGATGCAACTATTGGACTTTGCTACGCAGGTCCACTTAACTTATTTAGTTTCAGTGTATGAGTGAATTTTATATGAAAACATAGATAATGTGTAGAAAGTTTATTTAATATAAAAATAGTGATAATATGTAATGGGTTGACTTACTATAGAAATATTTATACTGTGATAAATTAGTTTATTATTTAATAAAATTTGTGTTCCCATTCACTCAAATGTGGTTGAATCAGTTTCCTTTAATGATGACCATTCTCGCTTCAGTTCTTTTCTCTGGCACTATTTCAAACTAAATCAATTCAGATCCTAAAAAATATCAAAAATTGTCTATAAAACAAAATTATATATGAAGTATTTATAACAGCCTAAAATTTTTGAAAAAAAAATTGTGCCTATAATATTTTCATGTTAAAGATTTGGGTATAACGAAGACTAACATTAAATTTCTACATGGAGTAGTGCCCTATGAAACCAATCAATTGCGCAACTGAAACCCCAAATACGGGCGATCAAATGGTCCACTTACTTAAATGTTAGAAAAATATTAGAGATACGTTTCACTTCTTATTTTTTCATTTTTCAAATTTTATTTACCAAATGTTTATTTTTATTTATATAAATCACTGAAAAGTTTAAAAAAGAAAACTATTTCAAATAATAATTATTAAAACGTATTCGTTTAGTTTTAAGGTATTCTAATTATAAAAGTTATGAATTTTTAGCTTATATTATAATAATTTATATTGTGCTATATTGTTCAAAAGGTTGCAGACGGTATGAAATACATCGAGGAAAACAAATACATTCACAGGTTTGTGAAAAAGTTATTCATATAAATAAAAAAAATAAACCACCTTATGAGTAGAAATCGTGTTAAATACTATAAAAAATAATTAGTTATTTTTATAAACTAATGTCATATGGTAGGTTTAATTCTATCGAATGTGTTATCTTTTATTCAAAATATATTCACATGAGGTTTTTATTATTGAGATCAATATATTAATAAATTTACGTGGTATAGAAACAAGAATTATATCTTACTCGTTATTGTAGGGGAAATATTCTCAAAGATACATACGGTGTATCTAAACTACTATAACTATTGGGCAGAGATTTGGCAGCTCGAAACATTTTGGTAGGAGAGAACAACATGTTGAAGATAGGCGATTTTGGGCTGGCCAGGGTGATAAACGATGACATGTACGAAGCTACGCAAGGTTGGTTGTTTTGTACATTAAGTACAGTGTTGTTGATTTTTATGATTTATTTCTGAATGATATAACTAAACACATTATTTAATAGGTTAATTTTGCACTTATAAACCATTAATAAACCTATAAACCTTTGTTTTTAGTTATTTTATTGAATATTATATAATGTTTTTAGGCTTATAAATATATTTCATAAGATCTTTGTTATTTAGTTGTTATAAGTATGTGGATTCATTATGCTTCAGGCTCAAAGTTTCCCATTAAGTGGACCGCCATCGAAGCGGCAACATACGGCAAGTTCACGATCAAATCAGATGTGTGGGCTTATGGCATCTTTTTGGTAGAATTATTTACTTACGGACAAATACCTTATCCAGGTTATAATATGTGGTCACTTTAAAAGTCAGTATAGTCTAAAAGCTTTAAAATTAACTAGATTTAGCTATTAGCTATCAATCTATTCATATATCGATTATATTGTTTTAGAATTTTTTAAAATGGCATAATTTTCAAGTATTCAAGTTCGCAATAAAAGTTAGTAAGCTCATTAGATTTAAACTGAAATAAAACCGCTGTCTAAAACAGGAATGACTAACAGTGAAGTATTACAGCAATTGGAAAGAGGTTACCGACATCCAAAACCTCAAAACACGCCCGACCAAATGTACGAAGTGATGAAAAATTGCTGGAACCATGATCCAGAAAAAAGACCTACTTTTGAGTTTTTATACACTGTCATGGAAGACTTTAATACTTTTACTCAAAATGAATACCAAGAAAACAATGATTTTTGAGATTAATTTTGACTTAAAAACTCAAACTCAAATTTTATATTTTTTTATTTAGGTTAAAAGATGTTTTTAAAATCGACCATTTCAAAATTTTACTGATTTTTTAAAATTTATTAAATTTTCAAATGATTTAATTTTTCTAATGTGAAAAATTATTTTTAACAAAAAAATTTTGATATTATCATTGAAAAAAAAATTTGAAACGCCCATCTCTGTTCATACAAAAGTCTCTTCTGAACTTTTAGCAGACGTCTTTTTTGCTAGGCCTGCATATTAATTTTCTTTAAACTTTTAGTTTATGTTAGATGTTACTTTTATAATTTTTTCTTGAAAGATTTTAGCAGTATTTATTCAATAATGGAAGATTGTCAACTGTCTTTTGAAGATTCTGGATGTGTAGATACAAGTGCAACATTTTATACTCCAACTTCCAAAACCCAACATAGTCTTAAAAAAGAAGATTGTAATAATTTATCTAATTTTTCTTTTTCTAATTTTTCTTTAGAAGAAAGTTTTAATCATCTAACTTCGAAAGATTTTGAAGATCATAAAAATGCTAATAACAGATTCGATTTCAATCTGAATATTGAAGCAATTTTTGAACCAATAAACAAACTCAATTCTAAGACTGGGAGTCCCAACGTAGAAGTTCCCTATTCTTCAAATTCAGATTATAAAATTCCAACGTCTCACGCAACCTTTGAGCTTTCTAAAAATGCTATTAATGACTTGATCTCAAAGCAACAAGTTTTTAAACGACCACAAAATTCGTTTAACCAAGCATGTTCATTTGATTTTAGTACACCTAAGCATTCTACTCAAGTTTCTTATGGTCAAAATATTACAAAGTTTTTCAACGATCAAAGTTTAAAGCCTATAAGCCCTTGTGATTCTTCTTGTCACAGCAGTTCTTTTTTGACTAAAAGGTTTTTGAATGATGTGGCTGTTAATAACAACAATGTCTCTTTGAGCGATGAATGCAATACTAATTTTTCAAATGATTTAATATTTGAAAATAAACGTTTTCAATCTCAGCAACTTTCTGAAAACTCTTTTCAACAATTCTTCACTCCATCTTTTAAAGCAGATAGATCTACTTTCTATGATAGCAATGATGGAAAAAACTATAACAGATCTTTCGATAGCTTCAAATTAAACAAAATTTTACAACTCAGAACTTTCCAGCAACATAAAGAAGCGCCACTTTCACATCAATCAAATGAATTTTTTTCAAAAAAAGTTTTCATCGGTGGTCTTCCTCCAGACATTGATGAAGGTATTTTAAGTTATTGTTTTTCATTATTTTATTTTACTCAAATATATAAAACAGCTTTGAAAGCTCTTAATATCCATGTAATTCAACAGAAGAGATCGCGTGTTCTTTCAGAAGATTTGGTGCTCTGACTGTAGATTGGCCCCACAAGGCAGAGAGTAAATCGTATTTTCCTCCAAAAGGTTTAATAATTTATACTACTATGTCATATTTCAGCAAGAGCCAACTAAATTGCATATATTAGAAAAAGCATTAGTTAATTATTAAATCTTTTGCACAGGCTACTGTTTTTTGATATTCGAATCAGAAATCTCAGTTCAAAAATTGATTGAATCTTGTGTTTCAAGAGATGATAAACTTTTTTGGAGTGTTAGCAGCCCAACAGTCAAAGAAAAAAATGTAATTACACAGTTTTATGTAGTTTAATTAGTTACCTTGCACTCATCTGAAATTCGATATCATCAGGTGCAAGTGCGACCATGGAGGCTAAAGGACGCAGATTTTGTGATGGACAACAGCATCCCCATCAACCCTCAGAGAACCATTTTTGTGGGAGGAGTTCCTAGGCCTCTCAGAGCAGGTTCATATGTCCTTTCATTACTCATAACCAATTATAACACAGTTAATGCGTGTTTCGGTTGAGTAGCATTTACAATTTAATCATTTTCAAAGCATTAAATCTATTTTGATGTTTTTTAGTTGAGTTAGCACTGATAATCGAGAGGTTGTACGGAGGAGTATCTTACACGGGAATCGATTTGGACCCGGATCTCAAGTACCCTAAGGGGGCTGCTAGAGTGGCTTTCCATTCGCATGAAAGTTATATAGCTGCCGTCAACGCCAGATTTGTGCAATTACAGTATGGAGACATTGATAAGAGAGTAAGTAACTTTATATCATTATTAACAATAATTATATTTTATATTATTTATAACAGGTAGAAGTGAAGCCATATGTTTTAGACGATCAAATTTGCAAACATTGTGAAGTGGCAAACCAAACACCTCGGCTAGCTCCATTCTTTTGTGCTAACGTAACCTGCCTAGATTACTTTTGCGAGTCATGTTGGAGTTTGTTCCACAACAACCCAGACGGCAGAGCTTTTCACAAACCTCTAGTGAGAGAAGGTACAGACAGGCCCAAAGTGCTGCCATTCAAGTGGTAAGCAAGCAGTCTTTACGATAGATTTATACTGTTTTATACCTTTATAAGTTCAATGAAATTTCGTTTAAAACTACTTTTCTTGTTTCTTTTTTATTAAATATTGTGATTATAATTTATTGATTGTAACTAGATAATTTGGAAAATTGTAAATTCATGCTTTTTCTAACTTGAATTGTTTTAATTTCTTTTTACATTTTTTTAAAAAACAGTTTCGTTAAAATTTTCTAGTTAAAACGTCATTTTTTGAATTCTTCAAATAAATTTGTCGCGATCATTTTAAGATTTTAGAATAATCTATTTTCCATGCAACAAACAATAAAAATTGATCGTTTATATTAACAATTTAAAATGTCCTACCCGCCACCAATCCACAATGATCAATCTTATAGGGTATAAAAAGCTATTCATAATACTTGGTGTGAGGCTAAAAATAATTTAGCGCATGATTAATTAAAATGAACATTAATGTCAATAATAAGCATCTTTTTATGTGACAAACTCAGATCATGGTATAATATCCATATCTCTTTCAATGCCTACAAACCTCAACTGCTCCGTAGGTCCGTATCTACAAGATTATTAACATTATTCTTGAAAACAACATAAAACGAGCATGCTAAGCGCTAAAAATGCTAAAAGCTGACTAAAAATTTTATTATTACCGATAATCAAAGAAAAGTTCTTCTCCAGCTTGTATGACTCTCTTGGCAAATATTCCAATTCTGTGGTCGCCATTTACCAAAATTACCTTTGAAAGTAATGGCACTGTCATTATGTGTCTTAAGGTTGAATCAAACTATTACCTTGGCATAGCAATTAGGATTTACAGAATGATTGGCAAATCGTATTTTATTTCCTTTCCTCGTGGCATCGACGACGAAATCTATGAAACATGCGATATTTGATCACAACTTAAAAAATAGGTTAAAATGGAAAAAATTAAACAAATGAAAAATTTTTATTCTAAAATTTGAAAAGAATATTCATTAATTTTCTCAGTCAATTAAAAAATAAAATATTCAACAAACCGCTATTGAGGTTGAAAAGGAAACTGCACATGTATTTATCGTAAACCTTGCCTCTGCGATCTGCCTCATCTTGGCTTATCACCTTACCAGTCAGGTTGCTCCCATTAACAAATTGAAATCAAAGAAACGCATTTTGATGTCAAAATTAGACAAATAGTATAATTTACAAAAAGTTTTCTGGAAAACAATAATATATTAAATCAATAAAATTTAAAAATAAATTCGAAAAATTTTAAGAAACAAAAAAGAATACGTTTTTGATAATATACACCAACCTCACCACAGTACTCAGAGATGAAGTCATTCTTCTCACAGGCATCCTTCAGGAATATTCCCCATCCTGCCACGTCAGAAGGAGCCAAAAGCAGGTGCTAGTTGGATTATAAACATATTAAAATTAGTAATGAAGGTCTCAATGAGAAATAATTAATTAAATTGATAACCAACTGATATTGAACTTATTGAAATGAATTTATTGCCAAAAAACAAACTTTTCTCAGTCCCCTCTGCACACAAACATTTTTGCATTGAGTCTTACCAAAACAGAACTGATCTAGAGGTTAAACAATCCAATAAAACACCAATCAATAAAGATATGTAAATATAAAACTGAAAATAAACTATATTGATTATTTAAATGTAATTCAAAAACCGCAGCTTCATATGAAAGAAACACACCAGCTCCACAGGTCTGACACAAATCCGGATCACATTCCCTCACAGCAACAAAGCATGGACACTGTTTAGTGTTGCATTGACCCTTGCATCTGCAACCTGGGAAGCGATTGAAACCTGCCACGGTTTGAAGCAATCATTATCATGTTTAATGTATTTACATGACGCACTAGTTTGCAAACCAGGTTTACTGCAGACACCATCATCGTTTATCATTGTTGAAACCACATTTTTATGTTTTAAAAAATTATGATAATTACTATGAGACAAATATAAGATTTAAAGTCTGTGTTGAGTACGAGAGCCCCAAATTATATAACTTTAACATTTACGATTTGAAACTGGAATACTAATTGCTATAATGAAGTTCACTCAAAATTATTATCACATGCTTAACATATCAGACAGAGTTCAATTCATATAAAAACTCACAATCAGGGCCACACTGACAAAACTTCTCACAAAAGTGAAGCTGCACACATCGACAAGATTCATCACATTTCACTCCTGTTACAAGATGTTATTGGCATCACTTAATTAGTCAAATCCCTGACAGAACAATTAATTATTGAAATTACAATGAGCAAGTTTACCAACAACAATGTCTGATTAGTATAGAAAACCGCAAAAAATGCAATAACGATAACTTATAGCACAATACCTACACACCCTCCATCACACAGCAAATAAAACCAATCGATCACCAAACCCCACATAACAACAATAAGCAACACAAAGCATAATAATGGAAAACCCCCAAGATCATACCCATCACCAAACCCAAAAAAAACCCTTTCTCCCCTCCTCATACAGACCAATAGCCCTACTCTCTCCCATAGCAAAAACTCTAGAAAAAATCATCCTTCCACACATCACCACTAATATAATCCTCCCAACACACCAACACGGCTTCAGAGCCGAACACTCCACCACCACAGCCCTACATCAAATCAATATCACCATACTCACTGGTTTCAATAAAAAAAAACCCCCCATAGAACAATCCTCACCGCCCTCGACATGACCAAAGCATTCGACACAATCAACATCTACCAACTCATCCACAAAATACACAATACCCACATTCCTACAACAATAATCAAATTCCTGACCAACTACCTAAAAGGCTGCCCACAATACACCTCATACAACAATCACACATCAAAACACACAAACATAAAGGCAGGTTTCCCCCAAGGGGGTGTCCTATCACCCACTATCTTCAACATATACCTCTCAGACATACCACTCCCCAAAATCAGCTCACTCAACCTCATCACCTACGCAGACGACATCACCCCACCTCAACATCAACACAGCCACCCAGAACCTCCTACCATACCTCAATGAAATACACACATGAGCTCACAATAACAACCTACAACCAAAACCACATCAACTCTCATGACCCCAGACCCATCAGAATATAACAAACCCCTGAACATCCACATCAACAACTTTCCCATCCCCACTACCTCAAACCCTACCATCCTTGGCTTAACTTTTGACCCCAAACTAAAATACTCCACCCACACAGACAACACCATCACTAAAGCAAAAAAAAACACTCAAGCTCCTAAAGCTCCTCACATCAACACCGTGGGGAAAAAGCAAAGAAACACTCATCATCACATACAAAACATTACTCCTTCCCATCATCGAATACACCAACACCATTTGGTCACCCATCATCTCATCCACCTCCCTCAACAAACTCCAAAAAATCCAAAACGCAGCCCTGAGAACAATCACTGGCTGCACCCTAGACACCAACACCTCCACTCAGAGACCAAAATCCTTCCACTCCAAAACCATCTCAAACTTCACACATCACAACTCACACAAAAAGCCTCCCACCCCACTCATCCCCTACATCCAATCACCACACAAGAAGCCCACTCCAGATACAAAAAACAATCCACGTTCAAACAACAACATCAACTACACCCTAAACATACCCTTCTCCTCCACCCAGACCACCTCTCACACACAAATAAAAAACAACATGAAAACCATACATACAAAAATAGTACACGACTACAATCATCCACTCACAACAAAATCTTCAACAAGCAGCCCCCACCCATTCATAAATCAGAAACCACCCTAGACCACCACACTTGCCGCACTTTCGCCCAACTCAGATCAAAAAAATCACCTTCCATCCTCTCATACCTCAACAAAATTTCACTCTCATCTCATCCCTCACCTTCATGCCCATTCTGCCAAACACACATTCACGACACCCCTCACTTCTTCACCTGCCCCAAAATAAATACCACACTGGGTCCCGAGAGTCTGTGGACCGACCCCGCTAGAGCGGCTGAGCTTCTCAACCACTGGACGGTCTTGATTTGGACATGAAAAGCACCCAACAAGACCAGGGTGCTCGAGGTAAAAAAAAAAAAAAAAATCATAATAATCACAGAAAACATAAACCCATAACATGAACACTAAAACACAAACCAGGGTGGTCACAGGGCACATAGTTGTGGGCATGAGAGGCTGTGACATCACGTCTCACTTGGGATTTCCTGGCGTGGATAGTCCACAAACTTCTACTCTTTTTTTTCTTTTTTTTATTGGGTTCTTTGAGGTTGGTGTCTGAAGTAGGGCGGGGAAGGTCGGTGCACTCAGTCAATGCAAACTCATATACCTTTCGTGTTTTGATGAGAATTTTGTTTAGGTGGTGGTTTTATGCCTATTTGTTTTTTTTATTATTATTATTAACGATTTTTTAACTAGCTAATCAAATAAAACGATCAATGAATTCTACTTATACCCTGTATTCCGTTATAAAAATATGGCTTAAGAAAGTGAAAAAATGATGAACTATATTTTTTCCTTGAAAATTTTTTTTTTGAAAAACACACATACACAAAACAGCCATATATCTACCTGCAAACATGTCTTGCCTCCGATAACGCGACTGATGGCACAGTGGTTGTTGCAGAGAACATTGACAAGCACCCTAAACAACGATACCTCTTTCTTACTCCATTTTGAATCCAAACTAGGTGCCACGGGTAATTCTGCAGATGGAGTGGTGGTGATAATATATATGTAAAAATTGATATGATATTGTCAATCATAAAAACACGACCAAATTTTAATTCTTTATTTTGAAGAATCTTTTCCATATATTCTATATCATCATCAGGTAACCAATTTTTTTGAAATGTTCTTGATAATGTGTTAGACGAAAAGCATCATGCTGTTCAGATAACAAGTGTTTAAAAAAAATTAACAAATGTTGACACACAGCTCAATAGGTAGAGAATTTGAAATATGATCTAGAGGTACTCAATCCAGTGCTAGACCAGCATCCAGAACTCATTTTAAATTGTTATTAATTCAATTTCAAGTACTTCAAAAATAAAAAGCGCTTTATAGAACTCACTAATAAAAATGAAAATAAACATTACCCCACCTATGAGGTCATTGACCACTTCACTATCGTCACTGCATGTACTGACTGAAGAGCTTGTCACTCCGTTGTCGTTGGTGGAGGTGAGGGCAGTTAAGCTCGAGTGACTATCCGCTCTTTTTTTCTTGCTGTTTTTGTGGTTATTGTTGATTTTTGTGCCTTTGTCTTCATCGTTTTTACTTTTTTTTGTGTCAGTATCTTCAGTTTGTTGAGTTTTTAAAGTTAAAAGATTTGTTCTGCTACCTCTTCTCCAAGTTTCTTTCATGCCTTTCACCAATTTTTCTTCTTCGTCTCTTTTTGATAACTATAAAATTAATTACACATTGATGAAAATCGTTTGAAAATAAAATTTTTTGAAAATACAATAATTGAGTTAAAAACTATATACAAAAAAATTATATAAAATATTTACTTCGCAAAATTTATTTTTAAAAAGCTACTCAAAAAAACCCACAGCATCATATCGTCTTTATAATCAGCGTTTTAAGGGTCTAAACGATGATTATTTTCATAAAAAGTTTTTAAATCTACATATTCTTGATTAAAAATGAAAATAATTAAATTTTTCATAAAAATTGTTTTAATTCTCTATTCCTTCAACATTGATTCCCTTATTCAGAAGTTTAAAAAATTGATGAATGAACGTGTTTTACCAAATTCCTCGACATTTTAAAAAGCTATATGAAATAAGTCATTAAAAGCACACGATGTCTTTAATGAACCAGTGGAAGTTCACGCTTACTATAAAAAACAAATTATTTTTTCACTGACCAATAGGATTGAAGCAGATTTTTTCAGTTTGCTATTTCTCGCTAAGAAAGCATTGTTTTGGTTTTGATATTTCTCATCAATATTTTTAAAATAAATTATATTATTCAAAGTTTTAAATTGGTCACAATTTTTTTTACAAATTCTACAAATTGGCCCAAATCTGCTTCAATCTTATTGTACAGTGAAAAAAACGTTGTTTTTTATAGTTAGAATAAAGTGCTTGTCAAATGAGCCAAACCAATTGTCCAACGTGTTTTATTAATTCCTCATAATTTCCAAAAACAATTCATTAAAAGCATGATGATTAAAAGCACATAATATCTCTAATGAACCAAATGATACCATGTAACAATGAGGAGAACATGGTGTTTGTGTGGAAGAGCAGGACTCCACCCTCTTACCGATGTTTGATGATAAGGTCTTGTATGCTGTGGTGCGTCATGGTGGTTATGGGATGAATGCGTCCTATTGGTTATGGGATGGATGCGTCATGGTGGTCATGGAATGGGTGCGTCATAGTGTTATGAGATTATTTTGTGTCAGTGTGGGATAGCTAATGGAAGCAATTATCATGGTTTATTCATCTAATATAATGTGATAGGTTAGGCAATTTACCATTAATTCATTTTAAATAATATTACACAGGCTTTTGAAAGAGATTTATGGAAAATCAAAATTTCGTCAAACCCCTCTTGAAAAGAGAAAAATGACGTAAAACGATGATGATGAAAGAAATGAGAAGCCATACACAAAAAATTTTCGTAAAAATGAACTTATTGAATATTGAATTTAATTAAATGATGTTTAAAGTATATTTTAATACATATCAAGTATTTAAATTAAAAAATTTGATAATGCTATTAGCAACAACAAATAAAACCCACGATGCAGAAAGCAGTCATATTTGTAGCATCGTCTGCAGAAGAGATTATGGAACGAGTGCATTGTTTGTTCTCTATCAGCTTCGATTGCTTCACTGCTGTCGATGCTGGGTGTGCATTGCAGCTGTTGATACAAAGCAAGCTGTTTCTGAAGTTGTTGTTGTTGGTGGTATATGTGGTTGTGTTGATGGGGTGGCTCTTTAGGCGATGGGTTTTGGGTGGTTTGTGGTGATTGTTGTTTTTGTTTGTTTGTTTTGCACGATCTTGTTTGTTTTTTTGGCGTAAGTGTTGAACTGTTCGAATTACTGTTATTACTATTGTTGCAGAGCTTGGTATACTTTGTAGTCCCCTTGTTTTTCCCATAGAATTTTAAACTAGACATTTTCTTTCTGCCATTTTTTTTCTTAGATTCATCCACCTCATCATCAACATCACCCTCATCATCCTCCCCTCCATCTACACTACCACCATTCTCTTCTTCATTTATAACATCATAGAAATTATCAGTGGTCATGCGAGCAGGAGAGGGGAGAAGTGATGATGAGGGAGTGGAAGCTTTGACTCTGGCTGTGGTTGGAGAGATCTTCATTCGGGGAGACAGTGATACTGTGTTTGTGTCCATAGAAGTCATCGGAGTAGAGGGTAGGTGCAGGAATAACTGCTTCTGTTGCTTCAATAACTGCTCAAAGTACCTTCGTGGTTGAGGATTCTAGTTGATATGGCAAGAGCATGTATATTTTTTAATTAAAAATCATAATTATCATCGTTTTACGTCCGTTTCCATCGGTTGGATAATAAACCTTAAAAACTTTAGCACTGGACTTATATATAAACCATAAAATGCTAATATCAAATCAACAAAGTTAAATGAACATACAAATAACTAAGCATAATCAAGCCGAACCTTTTTTTCAACTCCTTCTTGGAGCCCTTGTTAGGTAGCGTCATCGATATGAACTCGATAACTTTATCAACAAACTCAAAGTCGTTATCGACACCATCAGCACTTTTGTTAAGAGTAGTTAAGCTTTCATATATGCACTTATTAGAGGATTCAGTGATGCTGTTGTTGACGGTAGTGTTGCTGTCGTTGGTGACGCTGCTATAGAAACTACTATTAGGGGAATCGTCCTTATCATCAGCGCCGTCATCTTCGTCTTCTTCTTCATCTTCTTTTTTGCTGATTTTTCTTTTCTTGGATGCGACTCGACTTTTGTACTCTGAGATGTCTGTGAGTGATTAATCAACAGCATATTTTTTATAATTTTTTTACTAATTCAGAACAAAAAAAACGCTTCATGTGTATATAAGGTAATAAATAGTCAGCTCATCAAAAAAACTCTAGAAGTTTTTTTAAGAAAAATATGATTAGCAAGATTGAGAATAAAAAACTTCAAAGTTGATTGACCACACTGAGTAAGAGTGATGCAACCAAAAGCTCAAAACAGTCCTACTTTTTTACCAGTCATCTCTCGGAAAGGGAAGATATTAACATTATAATCATCATCATCGTTTCATGTCCGTTTCCATCCTAGCATGGGTTCGGCGAATGGGTTTGTATAAATTCAATAAAAAGATTTTTGATACTTCTACATTTTTCTATAAATGCAACCATAATCAAAAACATAAACTAAACAAGTACATCAACACACACACACACACACACACACACACACACACACACACACACACACACACACACACACACACACACACACACAGGCTTCTATCTCAAAACATCAACGAGACTACCCAGTTGGTCCAGAGCATGCCATTAAAAGATATCTATGCCCTAGTATTTAGGTCTGCTAGTTGGTGAGGCTGCTACCCTTTCTGGGTACAAATCTAAAAACCCTTCCCTGTCTTCCAGTAATCCTTTGGGCTTACTAATTTTATCTTGTTTCAAGATAATTTTTTGGAGGACCCCACACAGACTGTTTCATCAGTCTGCTCTCATCAGGTTCCTAAGACAAGTTCTTAATATGCAAAAAAACATCTCTTAGGACAAACACTAACAACCTGATGATAGGGTACGTTACTAACCTACACGGCGGAACATGAGAGTAAAAAAAATGACCACCTAGTTTTTTTACGGCGTTTACTGCCGTTTGAGAGGCCTTCAGTGACGACACCAACTCCACCAACATATCTCCCGCTAATGTTTCCTCTGCTCTGTCTCCGTGTACCTGTGTGCGTGTGTTTGTGTGTGAAGAGGAACACACAACTGAGAACAAATGCAAAGATTCAACGATTTGATGTGATGATGCAACATAGAAGACTTCAAAGGCTCGGACACGTCGAAAGAATGAATGAAGAAAGAATTCCGAGAAAAATTCTGGTGAGTAGAATCGTCGGAGGAAAGCGGTCAAAAGGAGGTCAAAAAAAGATGGCAAGATATGGTATATGCAGATCTCAAAACGTGGCACTTAGAAAAACTTGGAAGACCGAAGCTCTCGATAGAAAACAATGGCGTCAGAAAATCAAACTTCTATCAATAAAGGCAAATGAAAATGCTGAAATGAAGGAAGACAGAAAAAATGCCAAAAAGTATACTGAACAAAATAATAGCGTTTTGTCGAGATTTCAATGCCCGCATCCTGGGTGCAACAAAACAGCAGCAAACAAGGCTGGTCTCACCAACCACATCAGACAGATACACGTCTCTACCAATGTTCAACAATGTCCCATGTGCAAGGGAAATTTCAAGAAGCAGGGTTTGCACAACCACACGAAGAAATGTGCAAAGATGATTTCTGGTGCACCTACTACGCAGTAGAAAAGCACAAGAAGAAGATGTGTGTGTGTGTGTGTGTGTGTGACGACTTTGAAAAAAATATATTTATATATTTGTATCTATTTATGGTATGTGTGTTTTATGACGTTGAATATAACAAAAAACATGGTATCAATGAAATTGACATAAAAATTACCGTTAAATTTATGATAATTCATTATTTTGCTTTTAAATTTCCATAATACTATTAATTATCATTATTTAATAACCTTGCCATTGTAGTTCTTGAGAAGTTCTTCGATGAACACACCCCCATCCTGCATCATAAAAACCATCAAAATAAAATTGCTATTATATTTGATATAAATCCAATTATGGCATACATTTTGAATTTTCAAAAGCAATAACTACAATATTCCCATGCTAAAGTTTCATGGAGGGGTTAAACTTATCGAAAATTATAGCTTTTGTTTTAAACAAATGCACTAAAATTCTCTCATAAATCGACGTTGAACATTCCTGAAATAAATGTATTAAAAATTCCTCACATTAAATGTTTTTGTTGAAAAATAGTTTGATTATTTGAGAAAATATCGATGTGGTTTATAAACCGATTACAGCAACTACCAGCTTTTAACACCGAATTCACTCGATGGAAATACATATGTGAATTAAACATTGTAAACTAGATAGAAGAAGCTTTTTGTAAGACAAACTATCAATTACCATGATGTGAGTTTGTCTTAAGTAAAGCTTCACGTATTTAGTTAATAAATATTTGTTTACCTCACTATTTGGTTTAGGCACTTTTAAGTCATCATAGAAATACATTTGTTCATAATCCTAATTACAACTACTAAGATTATAGAGGCATAAACTTCTAATGTTTCTAGACCACAATCCTAATATGAAATCATGAAATATAAGAGTGGTGTTCGATTGTCTGGTAGAATAGGGTCTGTGCAGCGCGAAATGGACATTGGAAAAGATTTGTGAATAAGAGCGATTTTCTCTTTAAAAAAGCTACTAAAGGTATTCACAAGATTGATAGCTTCTGAAGAGCTGCGTGGCGGAGAAGGAAGGGATCTATGTAGGATGGAGCCAGCAGTTTTCCAAAAAATTTTCGAGTTTGGTTTGACAGATGCAAGCATGTTGTTAAAATAATCAGCACGGGATTTGAAGATGAGAGCGCGAGCAGTCTTACGAGATTCCTTGAGGGCAGCAAGAAGACTGGCTGGAACAGGCTTGGATGACCTTAACAATAAGAAAAGTTTTCTCTCAAGTTTTCGTCTTTTTCTTTTGGCGGCAATAGCGTCAGTGGATAGCTTGTGATGGGAGTGACTGTTGGGGGCGAAAGATGTGGGTGCGAAAAGGGGCATGGTGGTCGATAAGTGATTGAAAGAAGTTGTTCATTGTTGTAAGAAACTCTTCAACCGGAACATCAGAAAGGCTAGTTAGTGTATTATGGATATGTCTGAGATCTTTCTCGAAACAGCATCATCAAAGTTTTCAAAAGAGCGGGAAATTACAATGCGAGGGGGAAGTGGAGGAGGAGCGAGGTTGAGACTGCACGAAATAAGATAGTGATCAAAGTCAAAAGTGTCTCTGCCGATTCCTTGTATGAGAGGACTGTTAGGTGTTGGAGTAATAATGAGGTCAAGGATGTTACCAAGTCTGTGGGTGGGGAAGTCTATTTGCTGGACCAGCTCGAGTTTACGTAAAAGAGCACTAAGCGGGTTGTCATGAGACGTACAATTTGGGGTGTTGAAATCACCAACCAATATAAAATTTGACAAAAAAGAATAAAGGAAATAGAGATGAGACGTGAGCTCGCAGATAAAATTGCCGGTGTTTGGAGGACGGTAGATCACCGATAGAAACAAACAGTGTGACGAAAAAGTCACTTTGGCTGTCAATGATTCAAAAGAAAAGTGAGACGGGGATTTAATGGCATCCAATCTAATGGAGTTACTGGAAATTACAGAAATACCTCCACCTCGTTTACCAATGGGTCGGTGAGAGTGCAAGACATGAAAGCCATGAGGCACAATGTCATATTTTGTGACAATGTCTACGTTTTCAGGAATCCAAGTTTCCGTCAAAGCAATAATGTCAAGTTTAAGAGAAAGGATAGTATCGAGTATAATAGAAGATTTACTACAAGTAGACCTAGGATTGAGAAGAGCGAATTTAGTAGACAAAGGTACATTTTGGACTTTAGGATGAGAGGCTGACCGCCATTCCCAAGCCATACGTCCCATCTTGAGTCGCACTTGTTGTCTATAAAGGAGACAAGAGGAGGATGTTGTGACGTGGTCATGGCAAGAGCGCTTTGATTTAAAGCAGGGAACACAAAAGGAAGGAGAGGTTTTAGAGCAGTTATCAGACGAATGGTCTTTGCCGCAGTGCTCACATACTCTAGGATTTTGGCACTTAGATATGTTATGACCATAAGTCTGACAATTCAGACGTCTAGTTGGTTGGATGCGGGGGTGGAAAGGAAATCTACCAAAAGGGAGATGTACATTCTTGGACTTGTTCAGCATAAGGAAAACATTGCTTGGAACTTGGATAAGCCAGTCACTAGTAGAAGGGTTTCGTGCATTGAGCCTGTGCCTAAAGGCACGGAAAACGCTGGAATCAGTAGATGGAAAGAGGAGATTGAAAGAGGTTTCAAGTTCCTCATTAGTAACCCATGTCGGTAGACCCAAGACGGTGATTGTTGGATTCAAAAGAACTGAGTCGTGGAGGTGTATGTTGGGAAGAGAAGAAAGAAAAAGTTTGGCATCCTTGAGTGAATCAGCAGAGTCAGTTTTCCAGACAACAGCATCAGTAGACTCTCGAACATGCTTAAGAAAAGATGTAAAGGCTTGTTGTGAAAAGTTGATGGACCAAACCAATCTCCTGCACAATTCACTAGGAGTCTCATCTGTGGTTGAGATAACTTTGGTGGAATATTTAACAATGGGTGGGGTTTTTTTAATAGAAGGGATTTTATGTTGGATGGGGAAGAGTGAGTGTGAAATTTTGTTAGTGAATGGATGAGAAAGGGTGTGCATGTTTTTTGATTTCACAATAGTGCTGTAAGTAGGTTGGGATGAGTTAGTAGTAAGAATAGATGTGGTTGAATTGGTTGGTGTGAATGATTCTAGGGAAATTAATGATGGAAAATTATTAATTGAACTAAGAGATGAAGTGGTTTTAGAAGCAGAAGTTGAAGAGGTTGAAGATGTCTTGCTTGTAGATGAAGTTGAAGAAGTTGTTGAAGCTGAGGTTGATGAAGATGAAGTAAAAATAGGAGATGAACTAGTCGAAGAGGTGGCTGAAGATGAATTAGTCGAAGAAGTGGTTGAAAATGAACTAGTTGAAGATGAACTAGTCGAGGAAAACGTGGTAGCTGGAGGAAATGTAGGAGGAGAAGTAATTGAAAGAGATGGAATGGTCATTTGTCAGTATTGAAGAAGTGAGTAGGCTAATTCGCTCTCTACCCAACAAATCTTCTCCATTAGACTTAATCCCCACATCCATTTTAAAACGCTTTTCTCACCTCTTTGCTCCAATAATTTCCAAACTTACCAACTTGTCTTTTTCACAAGCAATATTCCCCGCCTCCTTTATAGAGCGCAAGTTCTCCCTTTGCTTAAGAAAGGCAATTTGGACCCTACCATTCCTTCGAACTACTGCCCTATTTCTAACTTGAGCACCATTTCAAAAATTATCGAAAGACTCGTTTATTCCAGAATAACTTCTCACGTTTCATCATCCCCTAATTTCAATCCTTTCCAATCAGCATATCGCAAGCACCACTCAACAGAAACCACACTCTTATGCATCACTGACAGTCTTCCTCTCTCAACGTTCTCAGTTCGTTAAAATAGACAATTTCTTTTCTTTTACATCACTCAACTCAGGCGTGCTGCAGGGCTCCATTCTGGGACTAATCCTCTTCTTTCTTTATACATCACCCATGTGTAGCATTATTGTAGTACAGCATGACTTGCTTTTTCATCAGTTCGCTGATGACATCTCTCTTTTCACCAGAGTCTCTCACCCAGATCCTAGCCCCACTCTTCTTAAATTATCCAGTTGTCTTTCCCCTTTAAACTTCTGGTTTTTCCAAAGCCAACTGAAACTAAGCCCTACTAAGAGTGAGGTGATGTTTGTCGGCAGCTCTCGTCTTTTAGCAAAATACAATCTCCCTTCTGTGATAACTTTCGACGGCACCACACTTCCTATATCTTCCAAACTCAAAATCTTAGGTGTCACCTTAAATTCAAATTTGAACTTTGCTCACTTTATTTCTCAAATAATCCAATCTTCCAATTTCCATATCTATGCCATAAAAAAAGTACGCAAATCTTTACCTCTTTCCACTGTTAATGCCCTCTTTATCTCACTAGTTCTTTCCAGATTGGACTACTGTAATTCTTTCCTTTGCGGGCAGCCAAACTATCTTTTATGCAAACTTCAAGCCCTCCAAAACCACGTGGCCAAAACGGTTCTTCTAGCTGATTATTCCGGCTCTTCCAGCGACTGTCTTGATCGTTTACACTGGTTACCTGTCTTCCAAAGATGCAAGTTTAAATTACTTTGGCTCATTGCATGCACTCTCAAGATTGAACAACCTGCTTATCTTTTTGATCTTTTGTCAATAAGACACACACGTCAACCGCTCAGATTCTTGAACTCTGGTCTCCAGCTTCATCAACCTGTTTCTTCAGGCTTGCTTACTAGTCGCTCTTTTTCTCACCAGATTCCACGTCTGTGGAACTCACTTCCTTCTAACTTGCGCTCATTGCCTTCTCTCATGAGCTTTCGCAAACTTTTGAAAACTCACTTATACCATAAACATCCCCAGTCATAATCTCTTACAAACCTTGAGTGCCTCTGAAGCAATCTTGAATTGATAACTGTGCGCTATAAAATCTTAATAATAATAATAATAAACCTTATCGAGAGCCTCATCACCCATGTATGGAATGTTATGCAGGATGGTCTCATCCTCCACCTGCAACAACAATGGGATAGCTTATTAATGGGGCTTTTAATGAAATAATAAGTCTTTGCATGTACCTACCAAATTTTTACAAATGCTTACCAAAGCCCCTACAATCATTATTATACATATGAAATGAAACGAAACAAGAAGTGTTTGAATAATTGATGAAATATCATAGTATTTATAAATGGAAGTGTTGCTGAAGATATCAAAAATAGTGGTACTGGGCATGGTGTTATAGCCGCCGTATTTGACATCAATTTCAATGTTAGACTTACCATGTTTGACATCTATTTCAATATTAGACTTACCATTGAAGATCTTATTCTCATTATTTATAGCCATTTCCAGACTTACTATTAAATACAATGACTAACCATAAATTATAGCTGCTACAGTGAGAAAGACATACCATGGACCATAGTAATATATATATATTAAACACATATAACATAGATTATATAGCAAATCTATTACAATATAACCTATGGTTAATTACAACTCCGACTATCAAATCAGCCCTAGTATGGGAAATGAACACAGTAAAACTCATTAGCTTCTTATAAGAAAATTTTACATTATCAAATGAACTAAAAACTTTTATAAAACACATGAAGCCATAAAGTTACCATAAATAACCTTGAAAGAGAACTAGACATTGATAATTTTTATTATAAAGCTTTTTGTGAACAATGTAACATTTTCAACTATATAACAGCTTCATACTTCATAATGAAACCGATACTGTTCAAAAATCTCTTCATTTTACTTTGCCCCAAAAAATCATTTAACTAAATAACTAAGATAGCATATTCTAACCCATGAGCTTACCATATATAACATCAAATGCTCACCATGAAGTTCTGTTGAATGGGTGCCCATGAATACATGGGAGGCAGGGCTGTGGTGAAAGTCAAGAGGTTGTATGGTTGTACCAGCAATTCTCTTAGGTGAGGAGACTTCACATAACACTATGGGTGGATGTGGCTTGTGTTGGTCTTTAGATGTTAATAAGTTATGAACAATTAGCCTCAAAATTGTAAATCACAAAAACACAAAAAAACTTGAATTTTTTATTTTGACAAAGCTTTTCGATATATTCTATACCATCATCAGGTAACCAAGTTAACGTTAATAAGTTTTTATGACATATTAATGAAGAACTGAAATGTATATAAGGTTCATGAGAATTTATTTATTTTGTGATCAGACAGCAAGATGAATACAAATGGGATTTTAAAGAAGCTGGAAGATGATGGTCAAATTATATTTTATGCCAACTTTTTACTAACAATTAAAAAAATTTTCAAGAAATTATTTTTAAAATAAACTTAGAAATATTTGATAAAACTTGAATATATAAATTTATAATTAATTCCACTCTCTTACAACCACATCATTTTTTTTCTTAAATCTGCAAAATTACTATTTTAAACACCATGATGAAGAATAGCCCAAAACTGTTCACCTCCTATAAATAACATTATTAAGCATCTGAATATCAGCATTAACCATTAAAACATTATGTACTTTCTTATGGGATGATGTGAACATGGTAGTTCCCACAGGTACAAATGGTTTCAGGTTGTGGTTGACCTCCTCTTTGAGTGCCAATTCTTCTCTGTTCTGTCTCAAAATACTCTGAAATGTACATTTTAATAGGTCATTAAGATTAAGATATTTGAATATCTATAAACTTTTCTAGTGTTCAACTCATTTGGTGCATCAAATATATTACCAGATTTGTGGCAACAGCTATATAAACTGAAATAATTTTTACTTTGATATTTTCTGCTTTTTTAAGAGCACGAGCATGCCTGATTTTGTTATACTCTGCTTTTATTCTTTTTTTAAGTTCCGAAATATGTAGTTGAGTGTCTTTACTACTGCAACCAACTAAGTGTGAAATGTTTATTAATCATGAGAAAGTATAAACTTGAACAATTAATCTCAATAAAATTACCATCAATTTTTTTGCTTCTTAGTTGCTTAACGTTTGACATTTTTTATAAATAAATAGATTTAAATAAGAACGATAATTGATTTTAGACTATATTTTCAAAATTTAATATTAAATATATTATTTCTAATACTCATTATTGATTTTTAACGATTATAAAGTCAATATATTTTTACAAGCGGCTTTCTTTAATTAATAAGCATTATTTTATGTTGTAGTGTTATTGTAAATGCCCGCGTTTGGAAATAAACAAAGATGGGAAACAAGCTAAAAAATAACTTTAATGAACTAAGATCAAAGATTAGAATTTTTCATTAATTCATTATTGTTAATTATTTAATAGTTTGGTTTTTTAAAATTAAAGTTTAAGCTGAAAGAACATGTTGAGATTCAGTGAATATAACATAAAATACCTAAGTACGATATTTGATATTTTTACATGTCAACTTTTAAAATCATAAAGCTATTTATGAAAAAATACGATTTTAATATACAAAATAGATAATAAAAAATTTGAAAATGTGGCATTGATTTGCAATCACAAACATTCCCGTCCTTTATGGCTTTTTCAGACTTTTGTCGATATTTTTCACCATATAAAACATTCATTCGTGTAAAAACCTCTAACATCAAACATTTTTATGCTTTTTTATTCACTTTGGATGTCGTTTTTAAAACAGTTAAAATTTTACTTTATTGTATTGAATTAAATAAAGAATCGGTGGATACACGTTTTGAAAGGAATTGCTGAAAGAACCAATGAATAAAGTTTAATTAGCCTAATGATCGTTCTAATCCAACCATCCCACATACCAAAACAGTGAATATTTATTCTCTTATTTATGACTTTGCCAGTATTCTCACTCGAAATAATCTTGAGATTTATTCAAAAAAGAAGCTTTTTTGCTACCTTTTTGCTTATCACAAACCCCATCAAAACAAAATAAGGCATTAGAAATATATTCTTGCGAACAAGCGTTTTTGAATATATAATCAACCGATTGAAATCGAACAATCGGCAAAAAAACATTCTCAAAAAATCTTGTAAAAAAAATTCTGCAAAAATTTATCGAATATCGCTTTATTTCATTTACAAAATGGTTTTTACTACATACATAAGGCTCAAACATATTCCAAATTGTAACATTTTGGAAATTCCGACATGTATTCAATAAAGATACAAAGGTCACAAATTTTGTTTTGCTTTGAGAAATGCTGTTTGGAATAGAGAAAAAACACGCTTGAAAGGCTATGATAAATGGTTCAATAAGGCAATGCATTAAAACGCTAATAAATCAAAATGCAAATTTCGTTAGAAAATACTATCATTGACATAAAATTTACCGATTCAAAATTTATTTTTCCAAAATTTATATTGAATATATATTTATTATAGTTTAATTTCTTATTATTTCTTACTGTATTGTTCGTAAATTCATTAAAAACATGTGTTATTGTAGTTTGAAATACATTTTCAAAGCAAACCCTCACGTTTTTTTCTCAACACAATGAACAAAAAAGATGCAAAAACAACTTCACTATCTATTATTAAAAAAACCATAAGATAATAATAATTACTTATTAACTTTATATAAATATGTATACAGAAAATAATAGTAACTTATATAAAAATTTCGTCTAATGTCAAGGTTAAATCTATAAGAAGCTTCAACTAAATTACGGTTTGAATACCCTTTTCTGAAACCCATGTTTAGTTGTCTCAAAATTTTTGAATTAAAGTGACTATAGAAATATAATTGTAATTAATTTATGTTTTTTTTCTATTATGACTCTCATTATTATGTTTTTAAGTTATAATCATAATTAATATTTTTATCAAAACCACAAAAGTCATAGTTTTTATTGATATATTTGCTTCCAGTTCAACCAAACTTTCGAAAAATTAGCAGAACTTTTTGTTTTAGTTATTTATGATCGCTTAAGAACACGTCTCACTTGTTAGAAAAAGGAATTCTCAATCGTATTAATCTATCATCTCCCTGTGAGACTGTACCTTATAAAATTAAGATCAAGCTCTGTAGGAGGCAGGATAGCTTTTAAGAGAACTAACTCTGTTTTCTACACAAGATTCCAATGGTTTAGACTGTCTTTTTGTTTTGAGAGAAGTTGAATTCATTGGTAGTATAGCCCTTATTTGAAACCAATTTATATAAAATTTTTAAATATTTATTGAATTTTCAAAAATGTTTAAAAAAAAATCCACGAGAGTTTTAGCATACGAATAATGAATAGCTAGAAGATATTATATAGAAGAAATAAAGTTAAAAAATAAAGATAAGCTAGATGGATGGCTTGCAAGTGATAAAGCTGATTAGCTTTAATGGTAAAGAATCTATCAGATTTGTAAAATAATATTAATTAGTGCAACCATTTTCTATGTTTTACTAATTTATCTCACAATACCTTGCCATAAGTTTTGCGCGTTTTTTTATTTTATCACTCAAAATTTTTTAAAAATCTTTATTAAACCTTTCAGTTAAACGCTATTAAATTTCTTTGTTGGTATTAGTCAGCAACTTCTTAATAATAGAACAAAATGAAGAGAGCCAAATTTTTTGACTGGTTTAACTTTTCCCACTTTTATGCATAGTAATAAAAGGCGCACAGAAAATTAAATTTTACTTTTTATGTAATTGAAATTTCTAAAATAAAGCATTAATTTGTGTCTGAGACATTACTCGAAAACAAAACGGACAAAACTATCATAAAATCCTATTTTATTTAAACGAAAAGATATATTAAAAGATACAAAAGAATATAAAATTAAACGCTACATCAATAGATACAGCAAAAAATACATCACTCAAACTAATGTTTCTGAACTAAAAAAATTTGTAAAAAACTTAAAATCGGTAAGAATAATAAAAAAATAATGGTAATACTAATAATGATAAATAAGGATAATAATAATTATAAATAATGATAATAAAAAATAATGATAATAACAATAAATAATAATACCAATAATAATAATAATAAATGATAATAACTGAAAATATAAAAGCTGCTTTCCTTACAATTTCATCATTGTTTGAATGGCGTCAACGGCAGAACTCCATTCTACGGCGAACCATTAATTTTTTTTTACAAGATAACATCTAAGGAATACAAAAAACAACTAGTCATCTAAATAGAAAAACTCACCATGGAGAAATAAAACTAAGTACTTTTGAAACACAAATTTAAACTGTAAAATCCGGTTGAAATGTTAGTTAAGTTATATAATTCTATTATTTTGTCGAGTTATATTTAATTAGTTATTATATTCCACTCAACTGTTAATGTTATGCTCATGTTTCTTGATATATGTTTCAATGTATTGTAAGACTCTATTGGATTTTAATGCATTTTATTGAATAACGTGTTTTCTTGTGATATACTTTGATGGGATATTTTGAGGTATTGTATCGATTGTTCTAATGGTAAATTATATTTAAGAAATTAATTGTATATTATTATTATATCACCTTTTATTTAATTGATTTACTTCTATAAATGTATCAACTTGTTTTTAATGGATTTAATAGTATTTCAATGTATTGTGTTTTATTATAATAAATTTCCAAAACAATTAGAAACTCTTGTCCAATAAGCAGACAGCTTATCAGCTCTGTAACACAGTTCTTTGCTTCTAAATTAAGCTTGTTTTTTGTTATTAGTTCCAACTTTCCCTGTTTTTTTTGGTTTTATTTTGCTCATAAAACAAACATCATTTGATCTTTGGTGGTGAAATCATTAATCGTGTTAACTAAATGAATAAAACAAATGAAGAAAGATGAAAGCAGTTCAGATACCATGGTAAATTTCTTGTGCAACACTGGTATAACTAAGCGAGCATTTAAGGATAACTTTGGAAAAAATTAATAATTTTATTTATAAATAATTAGGCGCTTGAATATGATTAAAAATGATTCAAAATAGCTGGAAGCCATCAAAGCAACTAGTAATATCACTATGACGCAATTTATTTCAATTTGTATAGAGATATTCAATACTTTGTAACATCATCAAACATTTCCCAGATAACGCAAAGAAAATGACAATATAGGGATAAGCTATATAATAAAGAATTAGAAACTTTTCATTAAAAATAATCAATATTATATTGTGATAAAATTTTATTCGTAGAAACAGCTGTCAAGTTCCTCAAAATGGCATCGAGCTTTGCATAGTCTCCCTTAAAAAAAATTTGTGGCGTTTTGCAAGTGTTTATTTTGAATAATTTTTCTGGCTTCAAAAATGACTCTGTGATGGAATTCAAAACCATAAACAATAAATATCAATTATATAAGTAAAACACCCGGAAACCCATCTACATAAATATAAAGTAACTAAAATAAATACTCAAGTTCTGAGTTTTTAATGATTGTGCGGTAGTAATTCAAGTTGGTTTTACCAAAAAATCTTCGTGCAGTTTGTATTTTATCTTAGTAAATTGCAGTTTGTTGTATTGTATTGTAGTGTAGTGTATTTTATTGTATTATATTTTATTGTATTGTATTTTATTGTATTGTATGGTATTGTATTGTTTTTTATTGTACTGTATTGTATTGTTTTTTATTGTATTGTATTGTTTTTTATTGTACTGTAATTGTATTGTATTGTAGTGTATTGTATTGTATTATATTGTATTATATTGTATTGTATCTTATTTTATTGTATTGTATGGTATTGTATTTTTTTTATTGTACTCTAATTGTATTGTATTGTATTTTTTTTTATTGTACTGTATTGATTTTTAATGTTTTTTATGTTTTGTGCTACAGCTTCTAATACATTTCAGGCGTATCTTAGCTCATAAATATGAGTGCTTGAAAGTTATATTTTCTAAAATAATTGGTTGCTCCAACCTAATAAAAATTTTCAATTTTGTGTTGGAATGGAAACTTAAAGGAACGAAAACTTAGTGAGAGTGTAAGCTCAGATGAATATTTCGTTTGTGGTATGAAGTCATGAAGTTCCTTTTTGAGTGATGTACAATCTTTTTTGAATTTCTATATGTTAATAATAGATACTCGTAATGTATTGGTTTTTGAATGGTATATTTTAAGCTGAAAAAAAATTAATATATGTTATATAAATATATTCAATACAAAAAATTAATTAAGATATCTTAATTGATAGAAAAACATTTTTATTACAGAAAATATATTTAAATAGAGCTACTAATGTTTCAAGTGAATCTTTTAGAGGTTAAATGCATTTTAACTTAATAGTAAACGCTGTTTCAAACGTTACTTACCTAGGAATACAGAGATAAGGTAAGGGTGGAGGCTTGTAGACCGCAAAGATTGCATCATTCAGGCAAAATGAGGAAACTGATACAAAATAAGTAAAAATTAAGAAAAAAATGATTAATTAATACTGAAACGTATTTAAAATAGGCGGCCAGAATACATGGAGAATTGCTTTGTAAAATCAAAAAAATTGAATGAAGACTGATATAAAAGAAAAATCAACAAAGTAATTTTAAAAAAGCAAAAAAGTCGTAAAAAATAATAATAAGAAAAAAGAACAACATTGATAACAAGAATCCAAACTCCACAAGAGAAAACTATCAGAACCAGAGAAACAAAATATCACAATCAAAGAGATATACGGCAAATTTATACAAAAAAACAAAAAAATTAAACACAAAAAAACCACTATATCTCAGCATAAAAGTATAAAATTATTGTTTGGAAAGATGTCAGAAAGGCGTATAAATCAAGGAATTGATTATATCAGCAAGATAAGGCAAGTTAATAGTCTATAAAATAAGTAATTAAGCACAGAATTTTCAATTGGGGAACTCCTTCAGTTATTCACAGTGTATAAACGTTGCAAAAAACTTGGCTTAGGTTTTTCATGCCTTTGACCATAGCGTAAATATTAATGAAAATAGAAATGAGAGTAAACGCGTGGGTTTGGTGTATATTATGTTCATATCAATGTAAAGTTTATAGGCTATCATATATCATTGCTTATCTTCTTTGTTTATCTTATATAACAAAATAAGTCAATCCAGAAGCAGTTTTGCTTTTTTTTTGAGGGACTATGTTGTTGTTAATACATTTTGAAGTTAGCGTCACTAAAGTTTCAGATTTCATTTTAGTGGGTAATATGAATTATGGGAATATACGTTAAAATGTTTTATAATTACCGATATAGTTCAGTATAATATAATGTATACAAAGAAAAGTCTAACCACAGACCTTCACTTTATGAACTTTACAGAAAAATGTAAAATTTCGGGACTGGTTTTTGATGGTGATAATAAAGATATATGAGACCCAAGAATCAAAGACCAAAGACATAAAATCAAAGAAATAAAACAAAAATTAATTAGGAATATAACAGCAAACTCCGATAGCAATTGTTACATAAAAATAAATTTATTTCCGTGATAATATCTTGAATGTGTTTCAGAAGTTTATGTACCTTTGAAGTACTAAAAAAAATTTAATCAAAATAAAAATTTTAGCTAACTACCGTATAAATGTCAATGAAATTATGAAACGAGATTTTATTTGATTATAAAAAAACAACTATAATAAAAAAACTGACCGATGTTTTGCGGAAAAAAACAAAAAAAAACCTTTGAATAAAAATAAAAAAAAGCTCGAGACAGAAAATATGAAGAATATGAAAAATTCGTAATAAAATAGCAATAATAATAAAACAATAATAAATGTGACGTCAGTTGAAAATCTGTAATTACAACAAAATAACCTCAACCTTACATGTCCAAAAAAACCGAGAACTGTAAATAAGAAATTGAAAAAACAAAATCTGTACAAATTTATTTTTAGATCTGTGATTCAATAAAAATTTATCAAAAAAAATTGAAAAACAATGAGTAAAAGCAGCTCAAAACTGATGAAAAGTGGTGATTGATTAGAGAACAGCTTCAAAAGAGACAGTCAAAGTTTAAAAAGTCTCCATACCGGAAGTAAAACACATTTATGAGAAATTATGTTTGAGTGGATGTATGAAATGAAACGGTATGATGGATGGATTGTGTGGAAACATGATGGATGCAAGACTGAAGAATGCTGAGAGAACTTTGAATGAATGAATGAATGAATGAATGAATGAATGAATGAATGAATGAATGAATGAATGAATGAATGAATGAATGAATGAATGAATGAATGAATGAATGAATGAATGAATGAATGAATGAATGAATGAATGAATGAATGAATGAATGAATGAATGAATGAATGAATGAATGAATGAATGAATGAATGAATGAATGAATGAATGAATGAATGAATGAATGAATGAATGAATGAATGAATGAATGAATGAATGAATGAATGAATGAATGAATGAATGAATGAATGAATGAATGAATGAATGAATGAATGAATGAATGAATGAATGAATAAATGAGTAAATGAATGAATGAATGAATGAATGAATGAATGAATGAATGAATGAATGAATGAATGAATGAATGTTCATAATTTTAAAATGCATGATAGATGGATGAATTAGTGGAGGAATGCATGTGAGGATGGTGTCTGCAAGTTTACTTGATAGATTAGCTTCGATGAAAAAGGCTACAGAAGAAATAATACAAAAAAAGCATGTTAAAAAAATAAATTATTGAGATTTTAAAATCTTTCGCAAACTTGAAATAAAATTTTCAAAAGTTTATTTATTAGTCGATTATTTATATGCAAAACTTGTGAAAATTTTGAAAGTTTTCCGATGAAAATATTCAACTCTGAGATAATATCTTTTAAAACAAAAGAATGAATAACTTCATTGCATTTGTTGATACAGAAGTGGATGGACTCGAAACTAGGTGTGCATGAAAAGAGGTATCAACTCAATTTAAAACTAATCAAAATACTTCTCTCTGCAAAAAGATCCATCGAAAACTAACGCAATTAAATATAACGCTTTGTTGTAATGTGATAAAGTTCTGGGAATATTTGTGGGAATGAACGACTAGCACCAAATGAATTGTCTGTGCAGGTACCTGGCATTGGTAGGTGAGTAGCAGTGAGCAGAGGTTATATTTTCGTATCGACAAGCATTCAACTAAGGTGCTGAAGACTAGCTTTCAAGCCAACTTAATTCTAACCAACTCTTAATCAACAATGGTGAATTATATATATATATATATATATATATATATATATATATATTTAAAGAAAAAATTCCTATTGATGTTTTAATAGCCTTTCATTGAAATCTACCAACATGGAACTCACACACATAATCACAAGCAAGAACAGTAACTTCTAAGTTTTAAAAACATAAAAATGAAGGCCATAGGCTTAAGGAGAATTGTGAGGGTAGGACTGTGTTGGTTGTCTGCTGGAGCGAAAGTTGTTGATGAAGATGGAGTTAGCCTTTTTTAAATCTTTTTTTTTGATTCATCGTTCTCATTCTCTATTATTACTTTTCATGACTTTTAATGATTTTTCATATTAATGCTGATTTTTGATTTTTTGTTCATGTTTTTTTTGTTTATGTTGTTGCTTTTTTATCAAATATTCAGTGTTATTAATTTCTAAAATGCTTCATTATGAATGCATTTTCCATTTTCATTTTATTCCATATTTAACAAAATTTCTGTAGGCGGTTTAAGATTTGTTAAAAAATCGAAGAACATTTAATCGACGCATAACTCGAAACAAAATTCCACTTAAACAATGATTTTCGATAAAAAAAAACTAAATCATTTGGTACTTGGGATATTTCTGTAAGCACTGGTTATGAACCGATCCAGGGAGATAAATAAAATTAGATAATGATGGAGATGATTGATACGGGTGAATTTGTCAGATACTATTGATCATTCCCTTCTAGTTTCAATTTGAAAACGCTTCAATAAACAAAATTGCAGGCAAGCATTAAAGACGTTCAAATTTATGGGCTTCTAGACTCAAATTTGTCATAAAAATGTATGTATTAATTTCCAAACGTTAGCTTTTCGGGATATCTATCAAGCCTTCATCATAAAAATGTTACCAACCAAAGATATTTTTTTTTGATAGGTGTATAATATAAATGTAAATAAACGAGATATTCACATGGGCATTATCTCTTGTTGAAAGCAGTCGCATTAGTGTAAGAAATCATATGAAAACAATATTTTCTATGAAGACAACACCTTAACAATTGGACCAAATTTAATTTTGTAGTATAACATTAAAGAATTGTACTGACATTAGTTATTGATTGCTGAGAAAAATTTGGCACTTTGCCAATAAAACAAGGCTTAATTCGTTCTGGTATAGCTTTCAATTGCAGACTCATTAGCCATATTATCGTTTTAATGCTACTCTATTTTTTCCAATTCTTAAACATTTGAAGTTTTGCTTCGTTAAATGATTAGGTAGTTAGTTTTGATTTTGAATAAAACGTGTATTGTGAACGCTTTTTTGAACTCTTCTTAGGAACAAATCAAATTGGATTTTTGATTAAATAAAAATTTAATTATAATTCCTTATCATAAAAACTAAAAAAAAAGATAACTATATGCTTTTTTGAAACAAAAAAATGGTTTAATTTCCCTAGAATACTTTCAACAATTAGTTTAATACTTAGTAATGCTAATGCCCCGAATGCTGGTCATTACACGCCTGACTAGCGCCACTGAGATACAATACACTACTATCAGGAATAATGCAACCAGCCCTAGTAGAAAAATCAAGAATATTTTGGTTTTCATTCGTGGCAGTTGTGATTCTGTGGAAACTTCTAGAAGTTCACCAGTTCAACCTCATAACTGGCACTTTTAATTTCAAAGAATGGAAACTTTATTCAAATTTTGAAGGTTAATTGGAGATTGCTTTTGTTTATTTCTGAAAATTTAGTGCAAAAACTGTTTTAGAAAATTTAATTCTATTTTTTAAATAATCAAAAATTATCAAAAGATAAGATTCAAAGGGTTCTTTTAAATAAATTAACATTTCAAAAACCCAAATCGATGCCGAGTACAAACCAGTCTATATAAACTTCTATGAGTCAAAACCCCCACCACCCCGTTTTGTCTGCTCTAGACTCCTTCTATTGATCTTATATTGTTATCATTCATAAATTTTGCTTTTTCATAGAAATTTTATAAAAAAGAATTAATTTTTTTTCATAAGCTTAATATAATATCGTGAATTAAAAAGCTGTCAAAAAAGGGCTTGTTTGTGAGTGAAAAATCTCACTTTTTTTCAAAAACATTTCAGAAAAGAGTTTCTTTGATTGTAAGACATTCATTCAATTTTTTGGCTTTTTTTTGGAAAATTTACTTTTTCAGAAGCTCAACCAAGCGGCGCTTTTTATTATGAAGTGATTATTATGAGTCATAAAGAAAAATGCTTTCAAAAAACTAGCGAAATTGGTGCATAAATAAGGTGTTAAAAAACATTCAAAAAAATGAAATTTTATCTAAAATATCATCGCATACACACATTAAACTGTGGAGTAATCAGAGGAAAAAAGACACGCCACAGTAAGAAGCAGTGTTGCCTGATAAAACTTCTAATTAAGGTTGTGCATTTATCTACATGACTTTCGCTACATTTTTCTTGCTCGCTTGTTTTTTCCTTGAATGCTTTCTTTCCTATATACAGTCTCTTATTGTTTCTGTTTTATAAATATTTCCTATAAAACTTCTTCAATTTTTAAAAATTTCGTCTCAAGTGCAAGTTTTGGTTAATTTTTCATTGAATTTAAAAAAAATTTGTTCATTAAATTCTCAGTTCACTTTTAAAAAATGCTTCTTGCACCGTTGCATTTTTGTTTTTTGAATTCGCTCAGTGTTTGAAATAATAATCGAGAAATTTTGTGGTCAATTTTTATGAAATATTCAGAATCTGTACCCAAAGGAATTTGTATTGCCCTGATACGATCATCAAATTACTACTTGATTAATTCTGCCAATAGAAGTTGCTTAGCATTTATCTAAACATTTAATCATGGGAAGTACAAAATCTATTCATAAGTTTTCATTCGCTTTCACAAATTAAAAATATATATTGTCTTCAGATAAACTCGGCGGATATTCATAAAAGATACTAAATGGCAATAAAGATACCATGAAAAATGGACTTGAATTCTGAATCGTTATCAATCTATGTACATTTTTTACAAAACTTTGAATATTTATGGAATAAATCTAAAATTCATCTTTATAAAAGATTTCAGCAATATTTACTCAATTTTTTTATTTAAATGCATAACAACCAAGGCAAATAAACTATTATTTTAAAAACCAAACAACTTTCCAAAGAAAATTTTATTTTATAATGATAGAAACAGAAACACTCAACATAAACACCTCTTTCTCTCACTATTCCCTCGTCTTTTTCCACCATCTCCCTCTTCTCACACAACCATCCACCCTTCTCCCACCACCACCCTTCTTACCCCACTATTTTCACTTTTGCACTTTTCTAAACAAACCCAGTATAAAATGTTTGAAAGCAAAAAATTCAAAATTTTTAAAAAATCTTCTTTTGCTATTCGACACTTGAAACCGAGTCAAAAAGTTTGATGAGGTTCATAGAGAAAGAAATTTTCTGAATAAAATAAAAAAGTAGAATAATTTTTTGTACTTTCATGCATTCTTAATAAAAAACTTGGAACTAGAATGAATACGAACCTTGGTGCCACTAATAGGAATTAATTCACAAAATAATCACTTCATAATGCACTTTTCTAACTGGGTTTTTCTTATCTACGTTTATATTTTTTCAATTCTGCCGAAAAATTAGTATTCAGTGAGTCGGCAGTCTTCATGAGATTTTCAAAATTATTTCCCCAAAAGCACTTATTCAACTTTTCTTTTTATAGGATTTTCTCTACATTTCATAGACATTCAATGTTATTTATTCGGTTTTTTTTATTTTTTTGAAGTCCAGTAGCCGCCACATAACCATGCCGTCTCAATAAGATTTAAGTAATTAATGGACATATTCATAAAATATTAGTTGAAGCCTTTATACATTATTTTCCATCTATATTATAAACCGCCAGTAAGCCTATATCAAATGGTTTTATAAGTATATTCGGGACGATTAAGTAGGTTAGCAACCCTTATTCATATAGTGATGTCGTTAACATTATTATTGTCTTATCTGCCATAAGCACCCTCTTCATCATACTTCTTCCCAAGTGCTTCTCATCCATAAAGACGCAGGGAGTCTTAAATGCAGCATCCCTGCATAAGAGCTTGAATGAGTTTTAAACAGCAAATGATAAACTACAATACAAATTTCAAATAAAAATCCATAAATTCTTGTTTGTAATTTATTAAGAAAATTTTATGTATTGAAATATACATAAATATATATATATATATTGAATCTGAGACAAAACAATGGAGAAATCTGTCAATGGAACACGATAAACTATATAGCTAACATTGTTCAGCATTATGCTTAGAAGGGAAATGTTTTTGAAAATATTTAATCAAAAATTTGGAAGAATTTTATGTTAGAGTAGGTTACAAAATGCATAAAAATTATAAATCAAATTTTGATGAGTTTTGGTTATTGTTTTAAAAATAAATATAAAATTGGTTAATAGATAATTTTGTTTTTTAATTAAAATAAAATTTAAAATTTGATGTTTTTTAATTCTTAAGCTGAACACTGATAAATTTTCAGTTATTTTCCATGATCTACAATTTAATTTAATTTTTCCCCAATTTAAACACATTTTTTTTACTCTGAGCGTTTTTTAATCTAGATTTATTAAAGCTGTTTAGAAGAGGTTTGAAGCTAAAAATGTGTTTGCCTTGAATATTTTTTTATAAAAACTTCTTACCATGAAAACTAATGCATTTTTTGAGTTACATCAATTTGAAAATTGAAAAGCGGATTTTTAATCTCATTAAGCTAATCAAGAGGTTTTTGAGATAATACATAAACTTTCTCTTCGTACATCAAGAAATTTTTTTGTAAATTCTTGAATAATTTTAATATTTGAACAACAATAACAGCCTTCAATAGGATCAAAAATAGAAGCGCAAAACTCTTTCAAGTCTTACACTACCACTTATCCAACCATTCTATAAACTTTTGTTTATTAAGAATTCAAGTAGCAGAATAATAATGTTGATTCAAACCACGTCAAAAGATTTTTATCACTTGAACCAATCCAAAAAATCTCAACCTCAATTGAATTGATTAACTGAGTTTAAGCTACCTTAATACATATAATGAAATATAAACTTACTAAAAATGTCTTATACTTTACCCTACCCTCACACACAGATAAAACTAAGCCTACATAATTAATATGGCCATGTACATAAATGATTGATTGAAGAAGATGATAAATACGATGAAACTCGATGCAATTTTAAAAAAATTTGCAAAAAACAAAACTGAGCGATAAGAATTATTGTGGCTATAATATTGGAACGGTGGATTTCATTTTGATGATAAAGCAAGAAGGATATTGTGTGTTGAGGATAAAAGCTTCACTTGATACAGTTGTATTTGAATATAAAATAAAAACAATAATTAAATGATCTAAATAATAAAAAAATGATAAAAATATATGTTATGGTTCATATATTGTGATTATTCAATAAATTGTTATTGGGTTTATGATAGCTTTATTTGGTTTTTTTTACAGTTTAAATATATTTTGAAATGAAGTTTCTCACGACATTGACAGTTTTGCAAGACTATTTCGTATATTCCATTTATTTATTTAATGTAAAATATTTTGATAATAAATTTCATTTTACATGAAATATTTAATATTGGTACTGCTCAATAAAAGTACCATGGCTTTTTTAAAATTTCATTTTTTATAAATAAACCATACAAAAGCTTATAATTCAAATTTCCTTGACATTTTATTTTTCTATAAAGGTACATGGAACGCTATGGAATGAAAAAATTTGTTTTTTAATTGTGAATTTCGCATGTTGCGCCTTGAAAAACACTTAACGACGTTGTTAGGAGCATTGAGATTTATTAATGCCACAAATGATGAATGCAAAACAAATATTCATATATCTATTAAGAAGATCGTGGAATATTAATGGACTTGAATAAAAACAAAAGATGCTAAATAATTTGGAGGGATAGCAGATTTCGTAAAATTGCGCGGAATTCTAAATTTTTATTAAAAAATTTATCTAGAAAGTTATTGATGTTCCAGGACGTGAGATTTCCAATGTTGCGAGGATATTTCTTGTATGTCTCAAAAAGTGTCTAATCTTTCATTATAAAAGCTTTGATATTGATTTTTTCTACATTTTTTTTTCAAGTTAAGTTACTTCAGTAGCATTCCCAAGAAATTTTAAACTCGCAAATATTTTGCAAATTGGAGATCTGAATTGAAATGCAACATTAAAAAGCTTTAAAATCGAGTATTGGCATTGAAGAACAACAAAAAACAAAAATAAGTATTAAAAGGGTGCCAAGATGCTCGCTTTGAGCTATCAGTTAAAATCCAAAAAGTATATTTAAATTGAATTTTTAAATAACTTATTGCTTTGTGGTTTGAAGGTGCAAGTTTTTAGTTTGGCATGGATTACTCATTGACACTGCACCAAGATCCTGAATGCCAAAAAAACATTCATTTCCTTTTGTATGCTTTACTCTCACGGATTAAACCCCAATAAAAGTATTGATTTTATCCAATTGTTATTGCTAATTTTTCAGGCCTAAACGTTACATACGTTAGAAAAATTGCAATACCACATCGATAAAATAACAATAAAATTACAATAAAATCTGTTTTGTAAAAAAACAAACTTACAAAAACACTTTTTCAATTTTTTCTCAAAAAGATTATTCAATTATAAAGATGAAAAACAATTGTTTTCCAATGGTTAGCTTTAAAAACAAAATTGTGAAAGTTGTTTTTAAAATAGCAATTTTTACAAAAAGATGAAAAATTTGGTTATTAAGAACAAAAAATATCGAACGGCAAAGAGATGGACGATAAAAGAGAAGAATGATCGGTGGGCATCAGATCGGACGACTCCATTGCATAGATAAAATATTTTATGTTTCTAACAAAGATAGTATAGTCAAGGCATTTTCATATACGATAGTTTTGTGTATTCGTTTTTATAGATGTGAATCATTTTATAGATGTATTTTAAGACTCATTAATATGGGGCATTCAAAAAATAGCAAACATTTCTTAGTAAAAAATCGCTGGCGAGTCATTATAAAGAGACATTTATTCAAAGATATTATCCTGAAGCATTTATATTCGCAAGCATCGAGGCATTCAAATAATCCTATAAGTTCAAAAAAGTCATAAATACTATTTTCAAATCTATTTGGTAACCACAATATTTGAAGATTTTTTCATTAAGCAGGGCTAATTAATTTAATAAATTAACCTACTACAGACCGGTAATATGTATAATAAATCTAAATGAAATGCATCTGAAACAATAAAAAGCGATGTATAATATTCGACTTATCAGCCCCACTGCATGCTATTTCAAAATCATTTTATGCCCATTCCAAGCCATTTAGGTCAACCAACGTAGAGTAGTGACATTACACGCTTGAGTAAGGCTATGCTAAATCGCATGACACACACCGTAGCAGAGATTATAGAATGATGCTTAAGCGATGTATGTCATGTACTATACTTTCCATGCAACATCATTTTGTGCCATTTTAAGATTCGTTATTTTTTCAACCAATATGGTTTCACTTCACAATCTCTTGGTACTCTTTTGAAGTGTTTATGGATGGACTAGGAAGGCCTCTTTGAACAGCTTGTTAAGCTGAGCATGTTTGACTTATTCAACTTTTAATGAATATTGGCGAATACATACAATGCACCAATCCAGGTCTGTCCTTATTAAAAATTTCTTATTCAGAGTTTCACTTCATGAATTTCTAAAAACCTATTCAGTTTTTTGTTTATCGAAAATCACAATCTGAAAAATCGAATCTCAATACATTCAGCTAGGAGAATAGCAATAAAGTCAAGAAATGGAAAAAATTTGAATGATGTAGTTATTAAGAAGTGAAGCAACTGATTTCAGTGAAACTCTCCTATGTAAGATAGATTTACTCAAAAGATAAAATAAGAGTTGAGCAAATATTTTAATATATGGTTTTATGAGTAGAAGGATAATTCAAAATGCGTTTATGCATGCACATATACACAGAGGGAAGATATACAAAATAATAGAGAAATAAAAGTGAAATCAGATTAATATTAGTTAGGAATCAACAAAGGAGATAAATAAGTTTTCTTTCATATTTAACCATGAACCGAGGTTCTTATTGAATTAAATAAATATCTGTTGCTTTTCGACATCCAATCATCTACTTAAAAACTTGCAGGTTTTCTTTACAATCATTTTATTTTCAATTCAAGAATTTTTTTCTAAAAATTACGACTTCATGCCACGCTGATACACAATGATTCTTTGCTTTTAATGCTAGATTGGCATTCAAATAAATTTAAGACAGTGCTAACAGTTTGAAAATTTCCTAATTGGATACACCCTTTTAAATGAAAAACAGCCTTTGCGCAAGATATATAAGCGATAAGAGGTTTTTTTGTTGTGAGAAGCATGCAAGGCTCGCAGATGAAGGATGTCGCCTTGAGAATATTGATCAGATTGAACAAATAGTTTCACTGGAATGCCTACATTGATTGGTTTTTTTTTGCTTTTTTTCAATTTGCGGTTGAGTTTTATATACATTTTTTTTTGAAAAATTTTCCATAATTTTGAGACTCATTTTTCTTCGAATTTTTATGATTTATACTCAGAATACATTTATGCTTAGACATGAAATCGGAAGTTTTATGATATAGAGTACAATAATCATTTTAATATAATAGCTAGGGATTCCAAAGAGTAATTATATGGCTGTTAAAATGGCTTTTGGGAATTTCGTGTAGGTTAGAGCAATGGAAGAAAAATCAATAAAACATTGATACTAGGAAATATGAGATGATTTTCGAGTCAGTTAGTCGGCTTTTTAATTTTCAAATCTAATGATTTTATGACACTATTTTATATTTTAAAATATTATTTCTGCTAGAAAATTTTTGGCCCATTGGGTTTAATTAAAGACTGATACAATTTATATTTAGAAATTTTTACGCTGAAAAATGGCATTAGAATGTTAAATTATCAAATACTTTGTTTTAGTGTAGAAACATTTTTTGAAATTCTATTTAAAAAACATTTTTATTAAGGACTAATGGAGCATTGATAAAAATTTGATACAACTAAAAAAATTTAATTAAAAAACTACTTTTATTCAAAAATTGTTTAATTCAACAAATAAACTATTTTTTATGGGTTTTTATAAAATAAAATTAAAATAAGAAAGCTGCTAAAAATTAATTTTAGTAAAAGTTAGCGCGCAATACTAAAAGTGATCATTGTTTGGTTGCTCTTTAAATAATCTTTGCTAATAAAGTTTACGAGTGCATTCAATCTTTTTATTCTGTTGTTACTAAGGTATAATTTCATAAATTTTTTGGTTCAATCAAAATAGTTTTAGTTAAAATTTATAAATTTTAAAATTCAGATACAAATTCACATGGCCGAACAAAATAAAAATGAGAACAAGAACCCGGTGCAAAATCAAAGAATTTCCAAAAAGTTCAACGATTTTATAAATAAAAGTAAAGAACTAGAAATTTTTTTGAATAAAAACAATGAAGAATCAAAAAACGATTCTTCTTCCGAGGATGAAAGCGATGTCATTACAATGTTCAACACTACTCCATTTTATATCAAAAATGGTCAAATGCGAGATTATCAACTTCGTGGTCTTAATTGGATGATATCGCTTTATCAAAATAATATAAATGGTATTTTGGCTGATGAAATGGGGCTTGGTAAGACACTGCAAACAATTTCCATGATTGGATATTTAAAACATTTCAGAAAATCATCTTCCCCATATTTAGTTGTTGCTCCCAAGTCAACTTTAGCAAATTGGAAAGCTGAGTTCAACAAGTGGGTTCCGTCATTGAAAACTGTCAGTCTCATTGGTAGTAAAGAAGAAAGAAATGCCATAATAAAAGAAATTATAAAACCCAAAAAATGGGACGTTTGTATCACATCGTTTGAAGTGGCAATTATAGAAGCGGCTACATTTAAAAATATTTTTTGGAAATTCGTAGTAATTGATGAAGCGCATCGCATCAAAAATGAAAAATCACGATTAGCAGAAATAATGCGACAAATAAACTCACAAAATCGTTTGTTGCTGACAGGAACACCTCTGCAGAACAACCTCCATGAACTGTGGGCTCTATTAAATTATCTCATGCCTACGTTTTTTGATTCCAGTGAAGACTTCGATTCGTGGTTTGATTCGGATGAATTTATTGAGAATGAACAACTAGTCAAACGTTTACATTCGATTCTAAAGCCATTAATGCTCCGACGATTGAAAGCTGAAGTAGAAAAAAAATTGCTACCCAAAAAAGAAACAAAAGTTTACATCGCTATGACGAAGATGCAGCGTGAGTGGTATCAAAAGACATTGTTAAAAGAAATCGATATTGTTAATGGATCTGGTCATACAAGCAAGATGAAACTACAAAATATTCTGGTACAATTACGAAAAGTATGCAATCATCCCTACCTTTTTGACGGTGCTGAACCCGGTCCACCATACACCACCGATACTCATATTGTTTACAACAGTGCCAAAATGATTGTACTTGATAAATTGCTTCCTAAACTTATGAACCAAGAATCACGGGTTTTGATTTTTTGTCAGATGACGAGATTAATGACGATTCTGGAGGATTATTTCGTATGGAGAGGATACAAATATTGCAAATTAGATGGAGGGACTTCATATGAAGCTAGACAAATTGCTATTGAAGATTTTAACAGGCCAAATAGCGATAAGTTTATATTCATGCTGAGCACTAGAGCTGGTGGCCTAGGCATTAACCTTGTGACTGCAGACGTAGTGGTTTTGTATGATTCCGATTGGAACCCTCAAGTGGATCTGCAAGCGATGGACAGAGCTCATAGAATAGGACAACAAAAACAAGTACGAGTTTATAGATTAATTATAGAAAATTCAGTTGAGGAAAGAATCACTGAAAAAGCCGATAGAAAACTTTTATTGGACAACATAGTTATCCAACAAGGTAGGACAAATGACCAGGTTTCAAAAAAACTTGGATCTGAGGAGATGCTGTCGATGATTCGTCATGGCGCTAATCACGTGTTCACCTCAAAAGATAACGAAGTAACTGATGAATCGATTGATGTTGTGTTGGAGAGAGGAGAGAAGAAAACAGCTGAATTACAAGAAAAACTAGCGTCGATGAACGAGAACAACCTCAGAAGCATGACTTTTGACAGTACAGAGTCTATATATAAGTTCGAAGGAGAAGACTACAGAGATAAACACAAGCAAGACGGTTTCATGCCGTGGTTGATGTCGTCCAGAAGAGAGAGGAAAATGTTGAATGATTTGGAAGGTAGTGCCAATGAGTTCAAGGTTTTAAAGGTTGAAAAAATGCCAAAACCTCCAAAACAACCGGTTATCCACGATTACCAATTCTATCCTCCTTCTCTTTTTGATTTATTAGACAAGGAAATTTATGCACACAGGAAACTTGTAGGATATATAGTTCCTGTGGAAGAAAATGGCGATTCTGTGGAGATAGAAAAAGAGCAACAAAAAATTGATCAGGCTACTGAATTCACAGAAGATGACGTAAAAAAGAAAGAAGAGCTTCTAAATGATGGGTTTTCTGATTGGTCTAAAAAAGATTTCGTTAATTTCATAAAAGCAAATGAAAAATATGGACGTAAAGACCTGGAAAACATAAGTAAAAGTGTTGATGGGAAATCCCCTGAAGAAGTGTTAAAATATGCGGGAGTTTTTTGGAAGAGATACAATGAAATACAGGGCATCGATCGGTTCATGGCTCAGATTGAAAAAGGAGAAAACAAATTAAACCAGCAGAAATGTCGAAACAACGCCTTAAATATCAAGATGAGTGCTTACAAAGACCCCTTTAATGAACTGAAAATTAATTACGGCACCAAAAAAAGCTCAGATTTCGAACTAGATGATGATAAATTTCTTTTATGCTTATTGTATGAAATAGGTCTTGAAAAAGAAAATCTTTACGATATAATTCGGAATAAAATTCGAGATTCGTCTCATATGAGATTCAATTTTTTCCTCAAAAGCAGAACAGCTGTTGAGCTCCAGAAACGATGCCAAAAACTTCTGTCTATAATCGAAAAAGAAATACAAGAGAGTGCAGAGTCAAAAAATATGGCTGATGGCAAAAAGGAAGCCAAGAAGAGGAAAGCGTTGGTGCCGTTAGAGTATGAAAAGAACAAAATACCCAAACTGTGTAGTGAAAATGATTTGACCAAATCCATTGCTTAATTAATTTCTGCGTGTGTTTTTACATGCTTGTGCATTTGCTTGCTTTTTGAACATTAAGCTATCTTATGTGACATTTAATTATGAATAAGTAAAAATTATCCAGAATAAAAAAACATTTTTTGAATTATGTTTGTCATTGGTACGTTTAATAGACTTTATCTTTACTTCTCTGTCATTATCAATCATTCATTCTTATCATTAAAACTCACAAATGTTCGTTTTTTTTCTCCAAAACATCTCCACGATATATAAATTTGATCAACTAAAAACTCATGGAACTTTGGCACTGATAAATTCTGTATGCTATAGATTAAAATATTCACACAAAAAGTAAACATTTTTAAATGTGAAAAAATACCCAATAGTTATCTATACAAGTGTTAGTTCATAAATTCGAACAGTGAAAAAATTCTTTTTTGCTTCTATAAAATAAACAAATTCAAAAAACTGGAATTCATGCGACGTGGGTCAAAGGTCAGCACTATTCTGTAAAATCAATAAATTTCAAATGTAAAGTCTTTGCTTGTAGATCCCTTCTCAATTGATTTTATTAAAAAATCAATTTGAGCATAAATATTTCTTGAATCAATTTAAACGAACAAAAAAACTTTGAAAATATGAGTAGCAAAGTTTTAAAAAAATCTTGTTTTTATAGGTTAATTTAAAATGAAAAATTGATTAAAAAGAAAAAATTATAGGAAAATAAATCATTTTTTTTAGAAAAGGCTTTTCCATCTTATAGTATGGCCATGGATCAATACTTGACAGCGGCAATCAAACATAGCTCTATTTTAATGGGTGCTTCAGGCGTTAAAACAACCAAAACATTTAATCTAATAACGTCCATCTATTTATCATATTAAATGCATTAAATTTTAAGAAATACATTTTTTCTATGCTTCAAATGCCTCAAAATGGTATTAAGCTTTTTTAAAACAGGAAATAGCTTATGTTTCTAAATATCTTTTTGGGGATTTTATGAATTCATGCTTGAGACTTTTTGAAACTTTCTCTATGGCATTTAGAATAGTAAAAAAAACAAGCTTTTCTCATTACTGCATCATTAAATACATCCAAATTGATTTTTAAACAGGAAGAATTGCTTCACTACTAATTTAATCTGTTGTCTTATAAATAAAAAAATACGAAAAAGATTTTTTAGGGAACCGTTCTCAAAATTTTAGAGTTTTTTCTTCCAACTCAAATGTGGTTTCGTATTATTTCACATACTAAAAGATGAGAATTAACTGAAGGATTAAAAATTATTTTATGAATTTCATCAACTAAAGAGTAACTAAAGCTAAAACAGTAGGTTTTATTTTTCGATAAAAAATATCTTAAAACAACTTACGGTGAACTGAAGCCATAAATCTTCAAATTGCATACAATACTCTTGATTGAAGTCATTTAAATTTTCACTTGAATAGCATTTTTTAAACGTCCGCCCTTGCATCGCTCCAAATTAGCGGCTGGGTGGAATCATTTGTAAGCTTAGACCGCTTCAATGCTATTAATTTGCTGCTTTGTTACTTCTTCAATGATTGATACTTTATTTTTATCGCTCTGATATTTCAGTACTTTAAAACGTTTTTGATGGATATTTGGAGTGCTCTTGTAAACGAATGTCTGATTGTATCAAAGCATTTTTATGCGACAAAGCGAGAATTTTTTGGGGTAATTGAAGTAATTGTAACCCAAAAATTAGACCTAAATAAAATAGAATAAAGCTAGTTATAAAAAGGTCAATAAAAATAGTTATAAGGGCATAAAGGGTATGATCAATGGTGCCATTACACGCTTAAGCAACTGGCATTAAAATGGTTGGTGGTGTGCCGAGTATGAGCGTGGAGAGAAATGTGGAGGTCATTGTGAAAAAAAAGGTTGAAAATTATTTTTTTCTATCTAGAGACCATTCTAAGAGTTATTTATTTCAAGAATTTTTAATTTATTTTGAAAGTTTTTTATTTATAAATAACACCGATGGAAAATTTAATTTTAGTTCACGATAACGAATGGCTTGGGAATAATGATGATGAAACAATAATAAATGGGAATAATAGCGTAGTTCTTTTGAGGAAATACATTTAACAAGTTTAACCCCAAATAAATAAGTGATTTTTCAAATAAAAATGAATTGCGATGAAAAATTCAATCTCTCAAACACGCGGGTCACAAAGATTGAAGAGATACTGAAAAGTTTTTTGGCAAATAAATAAATAAAAGCTTTAAAAAGTGGGAAGAAGTAAAAAGAGAATAAATACTGAAACAGAGAAATAAAGAAAAACTGGACAGCCATACAAAAAAAAGATTCAAATGGATAAAATCAAATAAACGACTGTATACGAGAAAAATAAGATTCATTAAAGGCAAGATAGTAAACAATAGGGCAAATCAATTTACAATTAAAAAGGATTTTTGCAAATTTATTTTTTATTCCAATTAAATATAACACGTTTTTTATAAACGAGAAAATCAATTAAGAAGCAAATGAGAACTGTTTATGATACTAAAAAAGGAGAAATAACCTGGATGAAATTATAGTATTTGCTGCGACATTGATGGATTGAGGAATGCTTCTCCGCTTGGCTGCCTCTTTTCCATTATTATACTCTCATCTTTTAACAGCTTTTCACAAAAAAATAAAAAAAAAAGAAATTTTATTTGCAGACTAATCCATAAGAATGGTGCAGAGAGAAAAGGTAAAGAACAGTCTACATTCTGATGTATCACTCGAGTTCATCAAGCCTTACTGAGTAAAATTGGTTGCAAAACACCCTATATTGCATGCATGAATTGTAAAAATAAAAAATAAATAAATTGAAAGCAACGCTTGCTTCCTCAACGTTCTGCCACTAAACGAAGATACACGAGAACCAAGTATTCTTTAATTCAAAATTCCATGAGATGCTGACATCGTCATCATCATCATCGTTTTGTGTCCCTTTCCATGCTAGCATGGGTTGGTTACTACACTTTTTAATTGTTTCAACTAAAAGACATTATCAAATGCTTTTTAAAAATTGACAATAATTTGAAAGAATCCATTGAAAAATCGATAAAAAAATTAAGTCAAAATTAATTAAAATCTAAAAAAGGAAAAATTTTTTCAAAAAAACATTTAACGATGATAAAAATATGAACTGACATAATAATATAAAGCAATAATAACTTAAAAAATAATAAATAATAAAAAATAATAAATAATAAAAAATAATAAATAATAATAATAATAATAATAATAATAATAAAACAATAATAATAATAATGAAAGTTCCTCAACAGATTCTAACCAGAGAAGCAAAGTAATCTCTCACACCCGGGACGCTTTATAACTCCTATCACACTACTCAATAAAGCCACTGAATTTCAAAATAATTCATTGTTTTCTTTATTATCATTTTTATATGTATATATATTCACTGTTTGAGTTTTTTGTTTTTGTTCCATGTTCTTGGCATGCATAGAGGATAATAAACGAAAAATATCTATAAAGAATATCTTTAAAAATATTATCAATTTTTTTTGATTGAACATATATTGATCAAGTGTGACGTATACATATATTTACAAGCATATACCTACTTCATAAATCATCCCTGCCGCGTTTCATATCAAAGATCCTACGCTGATACATAGATGCGAAACAATAATGTGAATTTTCTTTTGAAATCATCATGCTTCGGTTTTAACTGTCTCTTATGTGTTTTGTTCGAAGTTTTGACGGCATGGTAATCACAATATATATTTTAAAAAAGTTTTTTAAAGTCTAAAAATTTTTCAATTAATTTTAAAGGCGTACGTGCACTTTGAATAATAAAGGGTTGCGGGGTGGTGTGTTATCATCAATACATGGAATTCGTTCGAGAAAAAAATACATGATAAAACCAAATTTCGGTTTTTTCATCAACTGATGAAGTTTTATAATGCAAAAGTTTGAAAGCAATTTTGTTTTTGAAAATATTTTGATAGCTACTTTAATTTTCAATGAAAAAGACAACTTTTGTGGTATTTTTATTGAACATTAAAACTACATGAATGCAATCATATCTACAAATTCATTAAAGAACCGAGTTTCGTAATCAACTATACATCATTCGAAACATCTCCAGCCAAATTAACCAAAAATAAAGATCAATTTACGTTTTTAAAATTTCAAAGCTTTGCAAACCAGAATAAAATATCAATAGAATTCCCAACTGAAGAATAAATTAATAGTTATTCCTAGATGAATTATTTTGAGGTTGTCATAAATCTCATTAAACCAACACATGTAAAACCACATTTGAACCATGTTCTATCTATTTTTGAACACTATCCACAAATCTACGTATGATCTAACACTCCTATGAGAAGATAGTCAACATAAATACAAGGCTTATGTACAAACAATCAAAAGAAGACTTCCAGATATATCATTGAAATTAGTTGATATATCAAATAGCTAGTGTCTGAACAAAAGAAAAACACAAACAAGAAGTAACAACTTAAAAACCATAAGGAGAAATGCTCTAACTCATGTTCAACATTGTTCATTTAAGATTACAATATATAGAGTCTGTGTTATTACACTCACCTTTTTCACCATTATCCTCACTTTTTGTTTCATTTGAATTCATCTCATGTTCTTCCTTCATTCTCATCAAATACTTGCTGGTATCAAAACCAGGCCTTGAACTTTTACTGGCATCTATGTTTTCGTCAAGCTTTTCTCCTTCCAGTATGTTATATGTGTTAGCTTCATTATCGCCTTTCTCCCGCACACCAACACATCCATCTTTCGCATCGTTCTGACTTGAATTCAATATTCTCTTTTTTATGTTATTTACCATCAATAAATTGTTACTGTCGTTAGTTATTTTAGTATTGTTATTACTATTATCTTCTTTGTTATTGTTACTGATAATTTTATTATCAGTTGTATTATTATTAGCATTGTTGTTATTTGTATCAATGTTATTTTTATTGCTATTACTGGTATTGTTACTATTGATGATATTATTATTATTGTTGTTATTATTATTATTAGCATAATTATTTTTATTATTATTGTTATTGTTACTATTGACAGTACTGTTATTATTACTACTATATGTTTTATCGTTTATAATTTGTTCATTGTTATTGACAACGCTTCTGAGTTCCCAGGGGGAGTAGTCCAAAGCACGGCCTTTGTTACTTTTAGCGTTATTTACAACACTCGCTATACAGTTCTTTTTAATCAAATCTTTATTATCCTTATTATCGATTTCGTTTTTACAATTTTTTCTGGTACTTTCTTTATTTGCATTTTGTGCTGGTTTGAATAATTCTTTTGCACCTGACTTAATATTTTCGTTGTTTTTTTCTAAATTTTTTTCAATGGTGACTGGTAGTAATTTTGTAGTTGGTATTTTTAGAAGGTTTTTGTTGATGCCTAAGTTATTTGTCGTTTCATTACTGTTTGAGCGATAATTCATGTTTTTTTCTTTACAAACCTCATCTCTAAAGTTGTTGTTACTACATTTATTACTATTGAAAGCGTGTTTTTTCATTTTGTTTTCAGATCTGCTCAAAACTCCATTACATAAATGTTTCATAGAATTCGTGTTTTTTATAGTGTACTTCTCTTTGTTAATATTACCCATCATATTGTTAAATGCTTCCATATTGTTTACCCTCATAGTTTTTTCCAAATAGCTGCAGTAACCATTATTGTTATTGTTATCTTTTTTTGAGCTTTTTGGTTTGCAAGATCTCCCATAATTTTTAGTTAAAGTAGAAAAACAAATATTTGCGCTGGTTTTATTGTTATTATTACAATAGAAATTATTATTGAGGTGGTCAATATTGTTATTTATGTAGCCTCCTCTATTCCTTCCAATGGTTTGTGTATTTGCCTGCTGCGTGTATGCTTGCTCAAAATTTTCTTCATTGTTTTCATAATGTTGATAATTCCCACTAAGATGTACATCAAAACTTTTTTTGTGCATAGGTTCTTTTTGTTGTGGTATGAAACAGGCGTTTTTATAAAGTCGATCAATAAGCGAAAGAGATGGCGAACTCAAATGGATGTTGGGGGATGGTAGTGCCTGTGAAATCTGCAGTTTGGGTGGAGGTCTGAAGGGCAGAGGAGGCGGTGGTGGTGGAGGAAGGGGTGGAAAATCTGTGTCGTATACTTGTTCGTCGTTGTTTTTGTTGTATTTTTTAGATAGCCTCATACTATTGGAAATAGAGTTTTTACTGTTGTTGTTGATGTTATAGAAATATTTGCTTTTGTCTTTGTTGTGATCAAAAGAAGTAAAACGATCGAAAGAAAAATTTCTGTCGTATGAAAAATTTTGTTGTTGCACGAAGCTTTCGTTGCTGTCATCCCTGCCTTGGCAACAAAACAGCTTGCCTTCCTTGTCGTACGCTTCCAAGAATGAAGTACTTACGAAACGACTAGAAGAATTTTTCTTGCTTTTCTTTTTGTTATACTCTGGATTTTTCCCTTTGTTATAGCAACTATTCAAAAATGGAGCATGGGTGGGTTTGCGACGAGAGCAATAAAAAAACAAAATGGCGACATAAATAATCATTGTGAGCACATGAGTGGTCACAACTGCTACTACAATTTCTGGCAAAGTGAATCGTCTTTTAGTCCAAGTTGAACTCAAAAAACCTTTTGACCTGTGTGCCTCTGAGTGGTTTGTGAAGGTGTTTTCGAGGTTGTCAGAAGAGGCTTCAGAAAGATTCAAACGGTCAGCATACTCTTCATCTTCGTCATCCATAATTTTTATCACATTCTCTTCTCTAAGCCCGTTTTTATGCATATTGTTATTTTCATTTTTTGCAGCGTTATTTTTGAGATTTTTCAAAAGATTTAGCTTGTCAGTATCATTGTGCCTCTTAAAATTTTTAGCTATAACGGTGTCAAAAGAACTTGTCGAAATTAAATAACGCACCAACGAAAGAGGCAAAAAGACTTTAAAGGTGACAGCATCAACGTTATTCGAGGCCACACATGCATAGTAGAACCTGCCCGACTGATTAGGCAGCGATTGATGATGAAGACGAGGCTGGTTTTTTCTGTGTTTTTGGTTTTTAAGTTGTTTTTGCTTGAAATTATTCGAAAAGTATTTTTCGTGTTTTTTTATATTTTTTCTCTCATTTTTATAAGATGAATATAGTTGGAAAATTTTGAAATTATCGTCTGTGGTATTTAATATAGAAGAAATTAGTTGGGTGTAGTCTAATTCAACGGATGACTGTACTCCTTCCATATGGTTGATGTAAGAAGAAGAAGAAGATGAAGATGATGATGAAGTTGAAAATGAAGGGATGGAAGAATGATGAAAAAATGGAGAAACTGTCTGAGTTGATGAGGATTGGGATAAAGAGAAAAAAGAAGATGACTTGGAAGTGAAATTTTGAAATTGACTTTTGAAATTACTTTCCAACCCGCCTATCATAGCAGTATATTTTTCAGAGTTTTTGTTATAAAAACTTTCCGATTTATCTTTATAAAAATTTCCATTCTCATAACTGGAAAACTTCTTATCACTGCCATATTCATAATAATTGACAAAACCACTTTTTATATTGTTGTTCTTATCTTGAAAATCTTTACTTTCTACTTTCTTCTTATCTTCTCTAAAAAACGCCTTCATACCACCTTCATCATCATCATCTACATATCCGTGAACCCAGTTTATCGTTGGTTCCGGATCGCCCACTGCAGCACATGCAAATTTCACATTTTCTTCGTTGAACGCCACTCCCACCTTCGTCAGCATCGGGGCGTTCTGTGTTTTTTTTGTTTTTCGAGATGTAAATAATTCTAATAAAAAATTAAAATTTTTAACTGAAAATTTTATTGTTAAAGTTTAGTTTGAAATTATTAAAAGTAAATTTAGTAAAATTTTAAAATGAAAATTGATATTTTCAGATAAAAATTTAATTTCTGAAATCTAAGCTTAAAATTTTGAATTAAATATTCCAAAACCGTATTCTATAAATTCTAGTATAATGAAAAAATTTTATGGCGGTAAAATTGTTTTTTAAGAAAATCTTTTATGAATGTTTCTAATGAAATAATGCTAGAAGTATAAATTATTGAGAAATGAACATACCAATAATCAAATTAGGATCTTAAATTTCTATTCAATCCTCTTGATCATTAAAAGCATCAAAAAGAAATCAAATAGCTTTGGAAAGCGATAACATTAGTCTGATAAAAAATAATTATTCACCAATTAGAACGGAGTTAAATACAAAAATCAAACGCTATGTTCATTTTAAATCGGATTAAAAAATCTTAAAGACAAACTTGGCACTTGTATTCTTTCTGTGTAGTTTCGTTGAACTGTTTGTTAGCGAGGGAAAGAGGGGTAGCGCAGTAGGGGGAGGTAGCATTGAAGACTGTGGGCTTGCGATCAAAAAGTTCCTTCAACCATAGCAGATTACAGTCACAAGTTAGGGGGTTTAAGTCAATTCTGACGTTGTTCATGCCTGGTTTAATGGGTATTAAGGATGTTTAGCGTTCATTTTTGCGATTTATATAAAAATAAATGATAACTAGCAGAAAAAAACATGGAAATTTTTACTATGTGAAACAGAGATTATTTCGAAATAATTATCATTAATGGAAAAATAATGTGGATAATTATTTTAAAGAAGAATTTAAACGTCATATGATTGATGGCTGCTCGGATTATGTGAGTGAAGTTTACATCCTTGTGTATAAAAAACGTATAGATATTTCAAAACTTAAGACAAAAATAATAAAAAAAGCTACCATACTCTCAAAAATGCTACTGAACTTTCGATCCAGGGTGCTTAGTTTGTTGCCATTAAGCCAAAGATACTTGAGCGTCTTGCTCTGGTTTGAGAAGACGTAATATTCCAAGGATTCGAGATCACAGTCGTATAAATAAATGCCTTCAGCCGTGAGGTCCGTGAATGAGCTTGAGGTTAAACTGTGGTTCAGTTATTGAATCATATGTATTTTAAGGTATTGCATTGCATCTGTTGTATGACATCGTATGGGATTTATTGTATGATATTGTATTGCATTGTATTTTTATTGTAGTGTGTTTTATCTTTTCATTGTTTGTGTAATTTATTTGTGTATTTTTCGTTTTTTTTTTCACTGTGTTGTGTTGTTCTATGGTACTTTTCATTGTTTTCCATACGTTCTAGTGTATTTTATCACTAATGTGACTATGTAATGTATTGTGAAAATTTTATTTTCTCTAAGGCATCTAGAGCATTCAGGCATGGAATTTATAATTAGGATGATGATGTTCCTATGAAATATAATTATCTAAAATCTATTTAAAAAGTTGGGAATCTGTTTAAAAAAATTTCAAATATATACCGTAAGTTTTTGTTCCCGTTCAGGAAGAGGCTCTCAAGATTGAGGTTGAAGAATGTTTTTGGCTCTAAAGTCTGCAACAAGCAACCAAATTACACCAATATAAAAAATTTAAACCATTTTATTAATTCAAAAGCTTGGCGAATGTATTAAGTTGAAGCTAATACAGAAATTTCATCGGGCGATTTTGTTAATGGAAGGATTTAACGATGAGATTACCGAATGATCATCTCACACTTCGGTGCAAAGAAGTTATTTAGACTCAAGTGAAGTGGAATGCAAAATAGATTTAAAAACAATTATTTTGAATTTGATTTATAAATGGAGAGTGAAGCAAATACGCTTTTGATACGTTTTATAATTCACAAACTCAGAGCAGCTTGTACCTTCATTTATAATGCCCGCTGTAAGACTTATTGGCAATCCAATCATCGTCAATTTAAACTAAACTTATTCAACTATTCGATCGATCCATCCATCTTGAAGCATCTACTTTTTAATCTGATTTGCGCATCGAAGCAATCTGTCAACCTCCGGCATAACTATTGCCGACTTTTGGCACCACGCCAAACATGCGCTTTGTAATATAATTTTTTAAATTTAAATGTTTCAATGTGTTTTATTTTAAATTTTGAACTTAATTTGAATAATTTTTTTTATATTTTTTATAGCGAGGTATTCTATAAGTGAATAAGATAGATATTTTGTTTTCTTCGATGGATTGAGTATGAGCACAATGAGGAATATTGTTAAATATGAGTTTTTATAGAAATGATTTATCAATATTTTCCATTCAAACCATTCATTTTTAATGTTTTTTAATAATTTATATTTTCAATTGGTCCATGAATTTAAATATTCAGCTTATTTATATAGTAGAATATCATCACAATATGTCAAGGTTTTTTTCACACCAGTTTTTAATAAATGCATGTAACACTCACAGTGATCAAGTTCTTAGACACATCCAACCATTTGAGTTTTGTTAACTTTTGAAACGCCTTTGCTTCGATGTATCTTATGTTACAGTCGCTCAAATACAATTGTCTCAGGCCGTGATAGTACTTGGTGAAATTAACTTTGAGTATCTTTCCGGATTCAAAATGGTTCTCATTAATGTTCAGTTGTAGACTCATGACTGGAATTTTTGAAGGCAATTGTGTGAAGTTCCTTTTCGAACAAAAGTTGATGTAGCTTGGATAACTGCAAAAACATCTAGCAGGGCAGTCATTCAGCTGCTGTTGTTGGTCGTTTTGTGGCAGGTCAAAGAGGTTTGTGGCTTTCTTTTGTGGCAACACTTCATTGTGAAAAATGACTTTTCTCTTTCCTAATATATCTTTTTTGAATCTTTTTTCGCTATTTATTTTATTATTTAATGGCGAATTCTCATATGAGAGGACGCTTTGTTTAGATATGTGTACAGGACTGTCTTGTATGGGTTCCGCATAAAAGATTGATTTTCTGGAAGGCGATTGCTTTATGAGTTTTAGTTGTAGTCTTTGATCGTGTGCTGGTTTTGTCTGATGTTTTGTTTTCTGATATGTCAATGTTTCTTTTGCTTTCTGCAATAGCTTTTCAGAACACGCAGAGCACCTTCTCTTCAGTTTATTTTGTCGAAATTTTTTTTGCAAGTAAAAATCTGGCTTCATCCTTTCAAGTTTGTTTTCTACGTTTTTTGGGAGTTTTTTTGAGGGAAGAACCGGGCGTAAAAACGAAAAAAATTGCATAGTTGAAGACTCGATAGGATAATTTATCACAGATATATCGGTTTTTAATTTCATTGAATTAATTGATGTATTAAAATTTTTTCTTTTTAAAGTGACATTAAAATTCTCAATAATAAATTGATGCGGCTTGTGTAGAAGTGCATCAAAACTTTTGTTAAATTTATGTTTATTATTAATATCAGTAATTTTAAATACACCGCTGAGTTTACTGTTAATAAAAGCAGTGGACTGAGAAGGTTTCGGAGAGGTATTCGTAGTAGTTGCTTTGCATGAGTTAAAGGCATATTCTGAATTAATGACGTTATAATCTCCAAGCTCCGTATAAACTTTGTTGCTTCTGGGAATGTAACTATTATTTTTCAATATTTTTTTTACTTTTTCCATAGGTTTACTATAACTTTTTTCCTCAAAGACTTTAGCGTTATTGTATTTTTCAAAGTTAGAACCATTTTTCAGATTCATTTTTGAGTTTTTTGAAAATTCATTTGAAAGTGAGTTTTTTCTCAAACTCACATCATTATTCAACACAAAACTATTTTCACTGTTTCCCATGTTTTTATTTGAAAATTGTTGTGTTTGAAGAGAGTGATGGAACAGGGTTCCTTCTGTAGCATTGTTATAAAAATCTTTAGATTTATGATACGGGGTTATGAAAGGGTGGTTTTTTCGGTTATTACTTGTATTTGTTGGAATAATGGGGTGTTGTGTTGTGCTTGCCGAAATAACTGATGCTTTTGTAAAGCTTTTGCTGTGTTTTTCTTTAAATAAAGATTTTGTAAGTATTGCATAAAAACTATTTGAATCTAGGTTATAAGGAATCAGTCTGAAATTAGTATTAAAAGCTTTTGTATTTAATGTGGTATTGGAAAAAGATAAGATTTTTATTTGAACGGTTTTTTTCGGAAACGATGTAGTACGGTTCTGCTTAAAAGAATCTAAAAGGTCTGTCGAAAACTTAGGAAAAGTGTCAATGTGCTTTGCATTATTAGTGGAAGTAGTAGTTATACCTTTTTTATTGACCCTCATTGTCTCGGTAATAGGGACCGATACAGCAGGTTTATTAATGAAATCTGAGATTGGAATATTGATAGACTTTGTGGAAAAATTTTTAATAAGATTTGACGGTTTTAAAATTAAATTTGAATTCAAGTCGGATCGTTTTATTCCATTATTATTACTCGGCTGGGCCAAGTAAAACGGTGATGATGGGGATGTTGGTGGGGATGAAGGAATTGTTGGGTTAGAGGATATTGAAGTCAGATTTATAGATGAAATCGATTTGTTAGATTTGTTTGAAAAATAGGAAAAGTTTTTATAAGAAGTTGAAAAAGGTTTTTTAAAAGAGAGTTTCAAAGAGATTGACGAAGATGTAAATGGTTGTAGAGTTGATAAAAATGGAAGAGAAGATAAAAGAGTGAATGAAAAGGATTGATTGGATTTGAAGCGTGTTTCATTGAACGGAAAGCGGATAAAAAAAGTTTTGATTGCATGTGAATTGATGATTGAAAAAGGTCTGTTTGTTGCAGCTTGTGGTCCCTGAGATCGTTTTTTTAACAGTTTTCCAAGTTTTTTCAAAAAATTTAGTTGTTTTTGTTTGGGTTTTAAATTAAAAAAACTAACAGGGTCCAAAGGTGATTTTGAAGAATTTGATGGAAAGGTTGATAACAAGTTATTGTGTAATGAAAAAAACTTGGTGTTCAACGGTAAAAAGTGTTTGATGGAAAAGATTGTTTTTGGAAGAACTGATATGTTTGTTTTACTCTGGTGCCTTGTATTTTTTCTTTCTGGATTAAATCCGCTTTTTTCTTCAGCCTTATCATCATTACTCACTTTTCGTTTTCTTAGAAAGCCATTCTCTAATTGCCCAATAGCTATATTTGAAAGTAATTCTTTTTTTGAAAATATCAGACGATCAGCTATTTGTGGTTTTGTTGGGACCAAAACATTTTTATGAATTTTTTGCGTTTTTTTCTTTGATGTTTTTGTCAATTGAATTAGTAATGCGTGGACGTTGAGTGTTGTTTGATGTGATTTTGTCTGCATTTGTGTTTTTGTGTTATTCTCTTTATATAGGTTGGTTGTTTGTACTGATTGCTTTGACCTGGGAAACATAAATTCCCATTTCACCACTTCATCTTTTTTGCTCATATTTTTTATTGTGTTTTTTTGTTTTTCTTTTTGTTGTCGTAAAGTTTTCTTGGACAATATTCGTGGATTTGTTTGCACTAGATGTGGTTTCATCAACATTTTATGCCACAACTGGCTTTGTTTTATTAAGTCTGCTTTGGAACTTTTTTTTATTTTTGCTGATGTAAATGAAGGCAAAAACGAATTAGATATTAACGATGATAAAGAAGAGGATAATGATGATATTGTTGATGATTGTGGTCTCGCTATAAAAGATTGATTTGGTTGAGAAGATGAAGAAGTAACCATGGGTTGAAATAATGACAATGAGGCAGATAAAGCTGATGACGAAGATGAGGGTAAAAATAAGGGTTGTGATTTCATTAAAGGTTTGGACGTTACTTTTAATTTGCCAACAGAGGGCTTCAATAGGAATGTTGGTTTAAATGGGAGTTTTGAATTAAAAATAGATGTTGATGTGGGAGGTGGCGAGGGTGACATTGATAAAGAAGATGGAGTTGAAGATGAATAAGGTAATAAGAAATAAAGAGGTGATGAAGACTTATTGAAATACAGAAGTAGCTGAAGTGATGGATGGATGCTATTTGTTTGATTAATACACGAAGCACCTCGATGCCAGCCGTAATAATAATGTGTCGAATTCGAAGGGAAATGCTGCGAGTTGTAGCTGTTATAAATCTTTTTCTTAGGTGCTTGATGCTTTTTTAATTGCCTTTCTTGTCGATATTTGTCTCCCTGCATTGGCTTTTGGTGATTTTTGAGTTTTGAAGGGTCTTGAAATCTCGTTGACGTGTAGAAATAGAGAAAAAATTTTAGTTCTTTTAAGTTTGAAGAAAAAATAGAGGGTTTTAAACGTTTTTTTTGGCTATCTATTTCGAGTTTTTCTTTTTTTGTAGTTGGTTTCATTTTGAAATTGATCGTCTTTTCGGGATTTTCAGCTTTAAAGTTCGTATTTATTTTAAATTCATTTAAATTAAAGAAGCACTTACGACGCCTCATCGGCTTCAGGCATGTAGTGTTACAAATCGACGTACTGTCCACAAGCACATTCATAATGCCTCTTGCAGGGTTTCCATCATTATTATCTTCATTATCACTCACAATAACTTCAACCTTGGCATTATCAATCGTCTTGAAAGCAAGACATATAAAAAGAAAAACTATGCGAGACTGTGTGGTCCAGTTTGGGGACATTCTATGCATTAATTCTTTGTGGGTTCTTGTCTTTCTTTTTTATTGCGTTATCGATTTAAAATTTTTTTCTATTTTATAAATTTAAAAATTTTGAAGTGATGTTGTGATTTTCATCTTAGCCATTGCAACACCTTCCAACCACATTCCGAATTTTATTGATCCGTGCAATTTGTTTCATTTTAAGCTCAAAATGTAGCCAATATTTCTCTAATAGAATGTCTCTGATGAAAATCATTTAAGTGTTCATTATTGATACACAAATTTAAAAGATTTATGGGAGATTTCTTATAGGCATACATCAAAAGTATGGTTTGTGAGATTACATTTGCAAGCATAACCCTTGCGGACGAGAAAGTTAAAGATGTTATAGATATTAATATACTTGAAACAACTCTAAAATAGTTTTAATGATGTCACAGAAGACAGAAAGAAATAAGCTACAATATACAACGATAAAAACGTCCCAAAATTCAAACCAATTGCAATAGCTATGATATGATTTGGGAGAATACCGCTTCGAAGTTTATGTAAAATCAAAAGAAACTTTTAAAACGAAATTTTACAGTTTTTATATACAATATTACCTTACTCAGCTTGACCAACTATTTTTTCAATAAATTGTCAACTGAAAAACGTTTAAAATAATTTATTTATAACACATTTATATATAAATATGTAACTAATGTTATTCCAAGCTCAATATTTCAGTTATATTTTGATCTGATTTTTTCGTTCACACTTATCGATTATCGAACTTGATTCTAATGCTGTTTGCCAAGAAATTTACTTGCTTCAGTATATATATATATATATGAGTTTTTGTGTATATGTATATGAGTTTTGCTGTTTTTAAATGATAGAAGATATGTGTATTGTTAGATGTGCGTGCCTATGTAAGAGTACTGACGTATTTGCAATGAAGAACAGATCAAATTCACATGATGAAAAAAGCAAAAGTTCTGCTTTCTCAAGTTTATAAACAGCACGCAAATTTTGTTTCATTTTAGTTAAAAAAAGAAGTTTTTGAATTGGAGCTCTTGTAAACTTAATAATAAGCATCTAAAAAACTAAACTAACACCAAAGTGTTTTGAGGCTTTATAAACCAGTTGAAATAAAGTTATTCACCACCTTGTTACATGTATTTATAGGAACACTTCATAAGTTACCTACTATTACATTATTAGATACCTCAGTATCCAAAGATTGTAAAAAAGATGTCTTAAAATCCCCATCTTTAAATAACGAATAAAGAACGAGGTACAATGCATGCTAGTTTTTGAATTAAACTCCAATAAAACAATTTTGTCAAAAAAGACATGCTATTGCAAAAAAATTTTGTTTTTTTGACATTTTCTATGCAAAGTTAATAGGTAACAACGTTGTAACGAATTATATTTAGAATTATTTAAATGCTTATTTTTATAAAAATAACGAAAACTTGAAAACAATAATTATATGGAAGGCACAACGGGAGAGGGGTTTTTTGTTCACCACAGCTGCCCCAATATCAAGCATGTAAAACCGAATTCAATGCAAGTTTCAACATTAATTTCAAAGTTAGAAGTCTTAACAAAATTCTTAAAAATTATTAGCTCGCAGATTTATTATTATTTTGTCAATCAAAGTGAAAATTCGAAAATTATCAGTTTTGATTGCATTTATACATATGTATCCCTTTTTTCAAGAGGGATTAGATTTTTATATGAAATTTAATTTTTTTCCGCTAGAGAAACATCAAAAGCTCATTTCCTTTTGCGTAAATTTGTCAAAAATATTCTCCGTAGAAAGATTTTTTTTTTATTTTGAAGAAAAATTTATAAAAAGTTTATTTTTCAATCGTATGTTTGGAAAGTTTTCATTTATGCGTAGGACGCAATCAATTCGCCAATACGCATTTCGTTAAATTAAGCAATGGTAGGTAAAAATTAAAAAAAATTTAAACATAAAAAACACAAAAATAAAATTAAAAAATAGTTGTGTTCAGCAAATGAAAGTTGAAGAGGTTTGTATTTAGTTTTTTTGGTAATATAAACGTGATTTCCTGTTTATATTAGTTTCAACTGGTGTTGTTCGTGTTTTATTGATCATAAGGCTCAATATAAATTCTATAACTTATTCCTCAATTATTCAAAATTAAATCTATTATTTGTCCTTTTATTTTATCATTCGAAACATGCTTATCTATTGCAAATGTACGGCTATTACTGCTCTCAGGTTCAGACCCAAAAAGGAAGGATTGAACAAGGTATAAAAGATATGGCTGCTTTAGATTTGAATAACTTCATGCTTCCGACTAGTCCTTACCTGGGTTATGCCAGGAATGACATCAACAACTTCATTAGAAATTGCTATGCCACAAATGATCCAACTAATAACATCAATAAAATAATGACGATTGAAGAAGACGAAGAAGATGATGATGAGGAAACTATCAGAAAAATAGGAGAAGAAGATGTGGGTTCAACCAATTACTTCGAGAAACGTATTAAAAGAATAGAAGATTGGAACAAAGCTTACAACAGTGATGATGATAGGGTGACAGTAGGGAAGGAAGTTTATAAAAGTGTAGAGGAGAATAAAAGTGAAACAGGTGATGATAATGAAAAAGATGAAGCAGCAATCAGTGAAAAAAAGAAAAGTACTGAAAATCTCAAAAATCCAAACCACAAATACCTCAAAGTTACATTTGCTGATGATTTTGGGTGTGATCTTATTCAAAATTTCATAATCAAAAGTTCTTCTGATGATGAAGATGATGTAGAAGATACTCAAAAGGAGTTAGCTGATGATTGTGAAGAGGAAGATGATAATGAGGCATCTTCTTGCGGTGAAACCGATGATAGTGACAAAGAGAACTCTTCTGATAAGACATACATTAAAAAAAAGAAAGAAATTGATGATTTTGAATCTCTTCAAATGACTATAAACAAACTCATAGGTTCTGATATTAACATAGGGGAAGATATATGTTTTTCAAGTGGTAATGATATTGACTTGGGGGGTGATGTAGATTTAGGTGCAAGTAGTTGTGATATTGACTTAGGAGGGAGTAATGATTTAGGCCTCGAAGGTGGAAGTGGTGATATAGGTGGAGGAATTGAAAATCTGCACATTGATCCTTCCAGCATAGAAAAACATCAGTTAAATGAGCAAAATACATTGGAAGATAGCAGCCCTACTGCTATCATCAGGGAAATTGCTAAAAATTAATAAATATTCATGAAAGGTTATATGTTCACTTATAATTTTTTAAACGATGAAAGTTATACTTGTTTTATCATTAGAATTGTCTTAATTGGGTTTTAGATGTTTAAAATTTCTAAACTACATAGCAAGTTAATTTATAATGATTGAAGTTATGCAAGGTTATTCCAACATCTACAAACATGAATATCCCAATGTTTTAAATGCGTATTTCTGTTATCATTAATATTATTGAGTGGTGTTTATATTGCAGATGCTTTTTAAGCATTGCTATCTTATTGATGAGTTGTTATACACACCTTATTCCATTGAACGTGACAACTTTAAAAATGGTGGCTTTTTTGTATCATATTCAATATTTTTAAATAAATGATTCAATGGATTGTTAAATAATTTTGGATTATTTGATAGAAATGGGAAGCTCTCGTTGCCTCTAAGTAATCTTTGTTATACACCAAAGTTCATGAGGTGTGTGGTGCCGTCAAGTTGTACTCAATTATATCAAACAAACCTTTTCAATTATATGCACTGTAAAATCTATTGTGTTTCCATTTAACAGATTTTATTCATTAGTTTGTTGCATAAATCTTTTATTATGACTACAGTCAATTAATAATGTTATGAATTGTATTACTATTACAATTTTGGCTCTAATTAACTTGGCTTCACTTCTTGCAAACTTGAACATGGCTTACCACTAAATCTCATCTCATTGCTTCAGCGCACCCACAAGACCAACTGTCACACATTATTTGGGCGTTACGTCATTCAAATATCTCGTCATTTTTTTAGTTATACCTAATTTTGAGTGTTAATCAAATGTACATATGTGTATATACATAATGTACAGAATAAATTAACTGCTGTAGAATTGTTACTTTCACTCATTTCGTCCTTAAATGATTCGTGAACATATTTTACATTTATATCAAATACTTAACGATGTAGTTTTCATTCGTTAGGATTTGGCAATGATTTAGTACATTATGAATGCATTTTGACTGAGGCGCTTAGAATTGATGGAGCTCCATGTTTTCTTCATCTTAATAAGATACCGGTTATCATAGATTAATTTAAAGCACTATATGCTTTTTCTTATATTGATATTTATTCGTAATTTTGCATGTAATTGAACTAAAAGCAACCTTCGCTGCGTTTGAAGTTGTCAACTTACACAAAATGATGTTTATATCAAAAACAAATGTATGATTGCTCTGTAATTTTAAACTTACCGCTTGTAAATTCGATCGTCAATAAACCATCTTGTTGAAATTGCCTTCATTTTATGTCTATCGAGACTTTATTTTAAGGTGATTTTAACGGTGGCTCAGGTTTCATTGAAACTTTCAGGTTCGCAAGGTCTGGTTGTGTAGATTCAACTTCTCGGGTGTCTGTTTTCGTGTACCAATTACATTTTTGATTTGTGCATTTTGTTAGACCATTTGGTTTTCTTTTAAAATATATTGGCGTGTAATGTTCAATAAATATTTTTCAGAAACATGGTAGGTTCGGTAAAAGGCAAAAAAAATTTGAAGGCTGTTTCAAATAGGTACTCAAGTTGCCTAGAACTGTAAACACTTGAAAAAAGTTATAGATTTTGGAAACAAAAATCCTCACCTCAAAACCACGCTTCACAACTCATACAAAAAGTCTCGCACCCTACCCACTCACCACACAAAAAGCTCACCCCAGATACAAAAAACCCTCCACATTCAACATCAACTACACCATAAATAAACCCACCACCCAGAACACTTCTTTTGAAAAATTAAAAAACATAAAAACAATAAACACACAAAAATAACACACGATTACATATCATCCACTCACAACAAAATCCTCAACAAACAACCCCCACCCATATACGACTCAAAAACCGCCCTAGATCACCACACACGACGCACCCTCGTCCAACTCAGATCAAAAAAATTATTTTTCATCTTCTCATACCTCAACAAAATCTTACCATCATCTCATCCCTCACCCTCATGGCACCCGTCACCTTTTCATCTGGCTTAAAATAAGTACTACACTGAGATCCCGAAGTTTATGGACTGACCCTGTGAGCGTGGGTAAGTTCTTGAAGAACTGGACGGTCTTGATGAGAACCTGAAAAGCACCCACCCACGACTAGAGTGTTTGGGGTAAAGAATAAAAGTTATGGATGTTGTATAACATTTTGAGCTTACCATTAAATGAAGTTCAAAATTGTAATATTTGCTATAGGACGCCAGTTTTCAGTCTTTTTGAAGCTTTTTTTTGCACCGAACCAGTTATGCTAATGAACGTACTGAGAAATATTCTCTGAGATCTCATTATAAAATTTTGACTAAATTATAAAATAAAGAAGTATTACAACATACGAAATTATGGAAATAGGTTGATATGAGGTTTGAACATATGGAAATCATTTGGTTTAAGTTTGTTTTTAGCTAAAACTCTATAAGGACATTTTCTAAAAGTTGTCTCCAAAAGTGCCACAATTCCTACTCTTGACGTTCAAATACTTTTGAAATAAGTTGCAGTTTTAAAGTGTAGTAATATCACTCCATGGATTCAAAAATCAGACTCATAATTTTCATTTAATTTTATAAAGATCGAGTGAATCTGTTATCATACTCAAAAAATCGTTTTTTGCGAAAGTCAATTTATTTGATATCTCAGTTCTGTTAAATACAACAACATAAAAGTGCTGATGCTGTAAATGAGCACAGATTGAAACACTGGGCAGGTGGTTGAAAATAGGGTGCAAACCTTTCCCAACCGAGCTATCTGTAGTTCAAAAACAGAAGTTTTAGACTAAACACACAAAGATGTCGCAACCAAACAGAAATTTAGGTATTCCATTATTTAGTTATCTTCTCAATTTTCCACATTCTCTTTTATCTTCAAAACCTTCCATCATTTTGAAGCGACTATTTTCTACTTGATTTTACGTGATGGTGTTACACTTGTAAAAAAAGCTTTTACCTTAAAATACAAACGTTTAGTGTTTAGTAGTTTTTGAATTTATGACTTTTGGCTTGAGAAATTGTCGTTTTATTTAAAAATAAAAATAGTGAAACTTATCGTTTTAGAAAGTAAAGGTAATTTTCACTTCCAAAGTTTTTATGATTTAAACTAACATTAAAATGGTTTTAAATACAGTTTTCGACCTGAGTTTTTTATCATCGTGTATTTTTTTCTTGAGAAAAATATCTGATATATTTTTCTTGCTGTTATTAACTTGTTTGTCGGGCTTAGAGAAACTAGTAGCTGTTTATGGAAAGAAGAACAATACATTCATCTAGTAGAAATTATTTTTATCAATACATCAGTTTCGCAAATGAATCTATGAGATTATGTTCAAATTTCTTGTAATGAGAAGTTTTGTGTAGAATATTTACCAAAGTTGAAACTGATATGGCTTTTTTTATAGCTAAGATCAACAAGGAAAACAATCATTTTTCCAATTTTGAAGACATCAAAATCAACAACGAATTTTTTTTCGCACAATAAAATAGATGAAAACCGAAAGATTATTCGCAAAGTAACATAAAAAAGTGCTTCATCATAACGATAAAAAGCATTTAAAAGTTATAGAAGGATCGAGAGTATTATCGCATTCATTTGCATATCTCAAAGACCTTTGCAGCTTTTATTTTTGCTTTCATCAGTTTTATTGGTTTAAAAGTTGCTTTTTTAATAGAGTATTCAGAAAAGCAGTACTGCAACTAACATGGTTTTCATGTTTTTGAACAGATGATACATAGATAGGGTTTTGTTTTTGAATCGTTTATTTAAATAAAATTTCCATTCGTTTTTATAACAAGTTTTATTTCAGACATTTTGTTTTTATAACACTTTTATTGTTAATCTATACTTTAATACTCTATTTAACATTTTCAATGCTGGCCTTATTCATAAGTGACTGACCATTGGATACTTAAGCTAATAGCTTGGTGAATAAATTTTTAATTAAAAGTTTCCAATCACAAGTTATGATAGTAAAAACCCTGCTAAAAACTTCGATTGTTTTTTACTTAAACAAATTGGTTTCAATTATAAGATGAATTAGGAATAAAATATTATAATACGTTGTCTTTTATTATACAATATTATAAATAGAAATTACACAATCATTCCTTCAAAGTTGAATGTGTTTCTATGCTGCGAATAATTTTAAAATTTAGTTTAAAAAATTATTCATCTTGACAGCTTGAAAAATTATTTTGCAATTTCACCAATCTATCATGCCACTAGATCACACTTTCACCAACGACTGCTTCCATTCCTCCTTGGTTTGGATGCTATTTTATCATTGCAGAAGTTGAAAACATAGAATGGGATTATCGTTTGAAATTAATTTTTCCACGAAAATTTTATTTGATATTATAAAATTATTTTAATTTCATATCAGTTTTGTGTTTAAGCTTTTATTCAAAAAACTTTTTTCCGTTACAAAATGTTTTAAAACGTAGTGTTTCTTTAATCCAATTATATTCATTCATCTATCTGTCAATTAATCATTCATTCTTCCACCAATCTATCTACTCATTCATTTATTTTTCCATGTATTTATTCCTCTAATCATTCAACCATCGATGCTTCCATGCATTCAATCATAAGCTACTATCAATCTATAATATATTAACTCTCATACTATTTTTTATCCATATAAAACTTGTTTAAATTTTTTTCAAAAACAAATATATTTTTGAATCTACTGAAGCATAAGCAATTCAAAATCACTCGTTCCGCAGCCCACCCACTTCCTATACACCAATCAGACCAAGCGATGTCTTAGCAAACGTCAGCAAGCTTTTATATATTTTTTTCAAAGTTTTATATTTTTACAGATTTTTATGCTTTTGTCAATAACAAACGCATGCTTTGAAAGATAGAAAATAAATAACATACGTTGTTGAAGGTTCGATGAACTTTGCTATATGGCACTAATTTAATGAAAAGTTTACAGAATTTCTAGATAGATTTTTCCAAAAATCTGAAAAATACCAATCTACAAAAACTTTTAGTTTGGCATTTGCATGAAAATTTGAAATAGTAATTTTATATGATTCACAGATCCTCAATCAAACCATTTGCAGCAAAGTTTTACGATGTAATGAAACTCGGACAACGATGAAAAATTAAAAAGAACTCATATAAGCTATAAAATCAACCAAAAAATTAATTTAGAACTTAAAATATCAGCTGAGGTTAATACACCACGATGAGAATGAGAGAAGAAGGTTAAAAAATCTTATCCTGATGATGATTAAAGACTCTCAGTCTATAATAATTTCTATGCTTATTAAGAATTCAAGTCAGTGGCATCTTAACCATAAACAACATCTTGGCTTAAATACTGGCCCGTATTTGTATTTTGCAGTTAGCGGTGTTTTACGCTTTTATAAGAACTTTCGGCATTACCTTTTAGTTTTATTTCTTGAACGGTGTTAAAGTTATTGAAGGAAGTTCCAGGAATTTTTTGTTTTAATTAATTTTTTTTTTGATAAAGAGTTTTTGAAACAAAAATTTAAAAAATTTAATTACGTGCTTGTTAACTTATAATCATAGTTTTCTATGATTCAAATTAAAATTTTCTATGAGTCTCGTATACTTTATATTTGACTCATTTTCAAAGTTACACGTTGGTGCAGACAAAAGCATACTACTTAAAAATTCCAACACTTGAAAAAATTTTTCGAAGTTTGAAAAAAAACTCAAGTTTAAAATTTGAATGAAATATTATCTGTGGTGATGTGAGCATTCAATTTTTACTCTATACTTGACCTAATTTACAATATTCAACTATTTGTTCATGTACTATTCATTAAAAGTAATTTTTAAACCTTATATGAAAAAATTATTTGAAAAAGCAATGCGTAACAACGAAGCTTTTAGACAATTTGTTGAAAACAGAAAGAAGCTAATAAAGTATTAAATCACTGTACATTCAATGATTGATCTGAGCCATGTTACATTAATTTATCGCTTATCAAATAGTTTCCAACACGCTCTGCCGACAGAATTTTTTCTGAGCATGAAAATTAGGTTTTTATTAAATAAATTTCAAGTTTGAAAAATAATTTATCACGCTTTTCATTTATGGGTTTATTAAGATTTAAATATAAAAATCTTCCCAAAAAAGTGCTTAAGAATATGTAGAGATGAACTTTGTTGTTTTTAATGGATCTTGCATGTTGATGTTCAACATACGGAAAAATTTTCTTTGAAACACTCTGCGTTTTGCCGCAATATAAAAAATTTTTTAACATGAAATGCCAAAAATGTTATCAAAAATTCACTAAAAAGTGATAAAAATTGCTGATAAAATTTTATGAAACTTGACAGAAATGATGAAAGTCCCGCCATAAAATTATGTAACTTTCTTCAGGAACCCAAATGTATTTGTACATGTTTGACACAGTCTTTGTTCTAGATATTTCAAGCCAGTTGAACGTTTTGCCAATGTGGAATCTATAGAAAAATTTTCCTAAAGTATGAAATTTTTGTACCTTTTGAAGATTTTTCAGCATTTTTTTATAATTTATTTTTATCAATAAAATTTTTTTTTTGTTATAATAGAGCTTTTGATTCCAAAGTTTTATAAATAGTTTTTTTTTATATAAAAACATTTGTAATGAAGAAAAAATTCAAACTGAATCAATTTTGCGTATGGATTTCTTCACAAGAGAATATTTCATCGTTCCTACTATTCATAAGCAATTTATCTTATGCTTAGTAACCGTTATAAAACTCTTTATCATCGTATTTTCTATTAACAATTCAATTTATTTCACTAACAAGTTTATCTTTCTCATGTTGTAATGTTGTTTTGGAATGTTTGCAAGGACAAAAAAATAATCAGAAAATCGTTGAGTTTATTTTTGGTTTGAACAGTTTTTTTTAAATTCACAAGTATCTTGTTGTTTTGTACTCTGTATTTTAAAGTTTATGAATTAGTTAAATATGATGAAATACTCATTGGTTGAGCAATTTTTTATCAGTTATTTCTTTTCAAATCTCGTTTTTTTAAATTCAAAAAAATACTTTTTTGGAATTTCCCAATTGAAGCAAACTATTTAAAATTTAAAATCGTTGCATTTATAATTTAATTTGTCCAATCTCCCAGCCTCTATTACAGTTTCCAGAAAATTCCTTTATCTATTTTCAGCTTTATTTAAAACAAATTAATATATAGTTTTTCTATCGTTGTTTTTACTAGTGCACTAGCTATAAAAGCTTGGTAATTTTTTCTTCAAAGAAAAAATGCTCAAATTTTGTTCTAAAACATTCTATTAATTATACATTTTTTGTGCTTAAGAATAACAAATTTCAATCTCAAAGTCATGAATTGTTAACCATGCCAATGTTTTTGTTCAAATACAACGGCGAGAGACAGCATATAATTCCATACTAAATAAAAAATAATTTTTTAACCATCATATAGCGTATAAATCTCTCAAATATTGTTAAGCGAATCCTTTTGAATCATTGTCATTTGCTCACAGTCGCATGCTTTGAACGCCGTAGCTCACAAAGGTCCACGTTGGATTATTGAAAATATTCCACCATAGACTTGATTAATG
>OZ038320.1:30103029-30193407 GCA_964035795.1 Pterobdella sp. o SKG-2022
ACCCTACTTTAGTGATTCAAAATAATATATCCACATCCAAACCAACTTACCCATCTCACAGACTCGAGCTTCTTTGCAGAAGTCTTAAAGAAAACATTCTGGCCAGTAATAACACTCAAAATGTGGTCATGCAATAACGTGAAAAATATCCTCTGCCTAACATTAATCATTATTTCCTATGTGCTTGATAATTGTATTATGATTAAAGTTTCATAAATTAAAAAAAAAGCCCAAGTGTATTGAAGCTTTTAATTTTTTTGCGTTATATAAATGAACATTTTTAATGGGAAAATTACTCTCAAGTTAAATTTTGTAAAAAATATTTTTCAATAAAAGTCAATTTTGATGTGTTTCTGGTGCTCAAACACTTATATATATATATATATATATATATATATATATATATATATAAAGCTGTATGAGCTTTATAAGGACCCTAGTTACGAATAGAAAAGCAAATGGCCATTGTACTTAGTACTGTTGAGGTTAGTTCTTTTGTTTTTATTTTAGTTGTTTGTGTTTTATGGCGATGAGACTTTGCGGTAAAAGTTAATTTTTTCTCAATTTTTTGTTTAAAATATTTTGACTTTTCAAAAGTGGAATTTAATTTTAATGCAATAAAATTTTTGACAAAAAAAATTTTAAAAAAGCAATCAATGGATGCATATTAAAAACAATAGTAAAACAGCAAGATATTCTCCCATGAAATTCCATTTGTAAAACCTCATCACACTTACAGTGTTAAAAGGAAATACTTTTGAGAAAATTTTATATCGTTTTGAATTTATTGAAAAAAAAACAATTAACGTACGATTAAAAGAATAATTAAAGTATGAATTGAAGAGAAAATAAAATTGCAATAAAAAGCTTTAAGTTTTTTGCTTAAAATTGAGTTTTCTTTATATAGCAATGGTTCACAGTTCATGATCTTTTGAAGTTGAAGGATTTGGAATTTTGAAAGAGATTTGCGTTTCAAATCTCAAGCCAAATAAAACGTTTTGACCGCTATAATTGTCTTTCAAATTGTTATGTATGAGACTTGAATGAATGCTTTGAAATTGAGATTAAACAAAATCTTTTTGATATGTTTTAAAGCTGGAAATTAAATAAGAATTTTTATTATATAACAGAAGCTTATAAAAATCATTTGCGCTATATAAATTTAAATTAATAAAAAAATAAATATAACTTGAAGTAACACTAGTATTATTAAATAATATTCGTAAATGAGCGCCTCTGAAGCAATTGAGCGCCTCTGAAGCAATCTTGAATTGATAACTGTGCGCTATAAAAATCTTAATAATAATAATAATAAATATGAAAAGATTGTACTTACCAAAAAATATCTTAACATCTAATAAATTTTCAAATACATAACCAAAAAAACATCATAAAAATAATATCTTGAAAAAAAAACAAAAAAAACCATAAATACCGGTAATAGATAAAAAACACAATATCACTATTAAATGGATACATAAAAAATGACGGTAAACTGATTCAAAATCATTTATACATGGAATTCTTTACAATTTTGTTGCTTTGTAATGACCTGCAAACGTTATTTATTGATTTAAATTCTTTTGGCTGCTAAAATACAATACACAAACTAGAAAGTATGGTTTCAATTTCTGGCGAAAGCTTGAACAAAAAGATACGAGAATATAACATGGCAATTTTATCAATATTCTAGTAAGTGTTCTCATTATTATATTAACTTATTAATTAATTAGCTCATAGAGTGAAACTCGTTTTTTATATTTTATTTTAATATAACACTAATAAACAACCAAAAAACTCAATTAAGAAAACTGAGTATAAAAGATGCATAGATGTCTCTAAAAAATTGAACCAAAAGACTACTTTTATTGTGAAAATATTAAATATCTATCATAAAATTACTACTATCCTAATATGGAGTAATGGCACGAGAATTTATGAGCACAAAGCTTAAATGTTGGTATTTTTATTATTGACTGGTAAAATAAGTTTAATCTATTTTTGCGTTTCTCACCTTCCTCATAACTGTATGAAAAGATTGCAGCATAGAAAATAAATATTACTATATAACCATATATACAATATGAATTTTATCAACGTTTTATGATAAAGTTAAGCTTATCGAAAATTATAGCTTTCGAATATCAATAAATGCATTGAGAAATTTTCCCACATTTAATGTTTTTGTTGAAAACATAGAAAGGACTTACTTTTTGGTTCTCATTCTTTTTCGTCTATTATCTTTTCTTTATCAATTTTACCTATCAAAATATTGCGTTTTTAAATTTTTTGCTAATGTATTAATAAGTAAAGTTAATTAAACCATAAAAAGATTTTTATTCCAGGCGTTTTGAAGTTCATTTTACTGTAAATTCATACGACGCTTAGAAAAATCATACTTAAAACAATGTTACAGTGTCACATTATCAGTATTAATAAACATATTTCCTAAGTTCTCAGGCAAAATGCATGGCATTTGTTTCACTCAGGCAATTTATAGACTGGTCAACTTTTTGAACGTCTTATGTCTTCGTATTTGATTAAAAAACAAGTATGATAATTTTGAAGAATTTATTTGGACTTGGAGATAATTATAATCTTTCAAACTATATTTTTTGCGTTTAAATAATTTTTCACGTTCATAAGACAGAGTTTGTTCATAAAATTTTTCATAAGAGACATTATTCTACCTGTTCTTTACAATGCTTCGTACTAAAGTTAAGCTTTGAAAAAGAGAAAATTTTTGTTTGAAACATTTTAGGTAAAATCATCAGACTGTTAAGAGCTGAGTTTTTACACGTACTTTTAATGAATAAGGCAATATGTATATTCCCTAAAATTTTCAAACATTGTTTCTTTCCCGATATAGATATTAGCTGCAAAAAATATGTTTTGTTTTTAGTGTGATATAAGTCTATTGTTTTTACAATATACATTAAAATGTTAAGAAAAACACATGATATGATCATATGAGTTCAGATATTCAAGTTATGGCGTTTAGGAATCAGCAAGAGGAGCACAGCAGTGGTAGGGTCTGTTCATATTTGCAGAGTGTCTGTGGTGATTAATTAAGTCTGTGAGGTTGAAAAATAATTCTAATTTCTAAAACCAATGACCATTGTGTTTGTTTAAAAAAATTCATAAGCAAAAATTTTTGAATTGATCTAATTGAATTTTTTAAAATTGAAAGTTCACAACGTTTTGAGTCTTCAAATACCCGCTTGCCGACTCAAAACGTTGTGAACTTTCAATTACAAACAGTACTTAAGGGTCGTGAGGCAGGCTGTAACTTCGAGGTGACTTTAATGCTTTCTAGACTAAACGAAACTTCAAAAAGTGTTTTCATTTGAGTATAAATATATAAGTTGACTTTTGTTTTAAAAAACGACTATTTTCAATTGATTTTGAAAACATATTCTCAAACAAAATTTTCACATCATAAATAACTCTGATGAAACTAGGATTCAGCGTGAAAAATTTGAAGCTTTCAAAAACTTTTTATTTTTTGAAATTTTAAGCAAAACAATCAGCAAAAATAGCTTTAAAAAAATTATTAAAAACAAATTGTTTGAAAACTTTACTTCAAAAACCAAAAGTTTTTTTAATAAACCATAAGATTAAAATACCTAGTCTTAGAAAAAATTAAATTTGAATAAATATAAAAAAACTTAGATAAATTCTTCACAAATTGCAAGCCAACCTCAACAAGCAAAGGTTTAGAAAATTCTACGTAGGATAAAACGATCAATTGCTTGACAACCGTAAGACTGGTGCTGAAGAGGAAATAAATATGAGGTGAACACTCTTAAACTATATAGTGAATATTTGTTTAATCAATAAAGTTATTTTAGATTTGAGCTTAAATTTAAAATTTAAATTAGATTAATATTTAAAAAAATTAAATTATTATGGATTGTATGTATTCCACATTTGATTTGATGTTTTTGTTTAAAAATAGAACAAGTATGAAATATAATCAATATAATACAAAAAACTGAAACCTTTCGTTAGTTTAATTCTTCCAAAGTTATTGTAAGATAATTTTACATTAAAAATTACCTGAACACACAAGATTAAACTGAAAATGCTTAAATGAAAAATTCTATAAGACTTCCACAAAAATCACTTTCTCAATCACTTTCAACATAATCCAATCAAAGATGGTACCGAAAAACCTTATAGCAGACAACTGATAGAAGTTATTGCTTTGAATACTTCTTTAATTTTTCTATTTAAAATACAAATAGCTTTTTACAATGCATATAGCTGATTAAGGAAACTGATAAAGTTTTGAGACACAGAACGTCGGCGGCAAGGACCTAATCAGACGAGAATAAATAAGCTTCTCAATTGAATCGTCTTGTTAATTACGGCATTATACATTCCTAATCCAATCTTATTCGTTGTTGTGGTTTGTTTGTGGTTTGAGGTTACAAAACGTTGCAGTAACTATTGGATTATTTTTCATTAACGAACCATTCATTACTCATATTTCACTTTTCATGAAGCTAATTCAATCAAGTGTTGAAAATTTTTTCTGAATGAATCTTTTTAGTTTTGTCTGTGACTGAGAGTTGACCGCAAGAATAAGATTTCCAAGCATAATCGTGTTTTAGTTATAAATTTTAGTATAACTAAACATATGAAAGAATCCTTCAATACAATTAAAAAAATTTTTTTTTAAAATCAGGAAGAAAACCGAATGAATTTTCCACCAAACAGCAATAATTACTGTTTGAAATAAAATGAATGGCTAAAGCTTGACGGATGGATGTAAGGTGTCGTGTAGACTGGTGAAGATGAAAAAATACACTGAAACTGAAGATTTTGCAAGATTTGTGATAAGTAAATGGAATTTAAAATTTATTTTTTTTAATTTAGCCATTCACTTTTAGTTTTTTGTATATTTTTTTTATATTGATAAAATCTGAATTAAAAACTTGAAAAAGATCAGTCATTTTAAGTCATTCATAAATATAAAAAGTTTTTCAGATTTTAAAAAGCAAATTGACAGATAAATAAGGATTAAGTTGAAGAAAAGGAATTGTCAGAGCTATTTTTTCAAGTATTAATCTTCCAAAATTCAGCCTTTTTATTAATAATGATTTTAAATAAGTTTCGAAAATTCATTTTAATGAATTATAAATTCATTTCTAAATAGTTAAAAAACAAGACAGCTTGGAAAAATTTTTGAAATACATGATGAGCTAGACTTGAAACAAAAGAACCAACTTTGGAAATTCAGTTCAAAATCTTATAAAAATATCTTCAAAATGTTTGTAAGAGAAGAATAGCTTATGAGTATTAAGGATGAAAAAACATTATTTCGCCACAAATCTGGGTTTTAGACCGAGGAAAGAATTTTAAAAAGCAGAAATGAAGCTAAAAGCTAAAAACTCGTTATAAATACGACTTAAACCCAATATAAAAAATTTGAATGATATAAAGTGTGTATCAAAAATTTGAAAGTCCCAGCAAACTACAAAACACTCGCAAGCACAAAAGCCCAAATAATAGAATCCACACTGATCAAAACCACCATTACGCACACAAGACCACACTGCACTTCATACCTCGACCGTATATCAAAGCACATAAGCCTCTCGCTTATAAACATAGCATCATTTAACTAGGGAATAGTGGGATTTTTACTATAATAAAATATTTCAGCATTTGCATATATATTCATTCATGTATGAAACATGTAGCTTCATCCGTCTCTGCGTTACATCGTGGTAGGACCGTCAAGACGCCGAGTTGTGTGCGTGTGGTTTTACGTAGGTGTGCAGTGAGTGGGGCTCTAGGGGTGTGTTCAAGGGTTGAAATTGGATTTTGGTTGAGTGAAGTTGTGGGTGGTTGTGTTGTTAAGTGGGGTAGATTTGTGGGTCGGATTGATGAGTGGGGTTGTGGATAAGGATGATGGATTGGTGGGGTTGGCTGGTGGGTGGGGCTGGTAGGTGAAGTTTTTGTGGGGAAAGTGGGGTTGGTGGATGGAGTGTCTGTAAAGGTTTTGCATCCAAAGTTCATGTATAGTACATTAGTTCTATGTTATTTTTCTGTTAGTGTTATTCTAAAAGAATTTTTTTTCACGTTTATTTTATATTATTCAATTTTTAAAAATTTCTGTTTCTACCTTTATTTTTCTACTTTTTCATAGTCTTTAAATCCATTTAAAAAGCTTTTTTTTGCTTTCTAATGATAATAGTTTTAATAACCCATTTGTTTTAAGGGAATTTATAAAAAAAATGTGAATCTTCATACTTTTTTTTTAATATGGTACAATTGAAAAGTTCAAGGCATTTTTGGTTTTTTTTCAGATACTTTTACGTTAAAGTGAAGATTTAAAAGTATACAGATGATTACGAAGCCTGAGATTAAATTAATAGATAGGAAGTAAATCTCAGATCATAAACATCCCTTAACCCTTTTGTTCTTGGTTTCCAATAAAAAAGTATTATAATTTTAAGCTGTAAAAAATTGATTGAACTCGCAAGAATTCCAAAGATAACAACAAACTTGAGAAATTTTTTTAACGAGCCATTAAGTCAATGGATACTAACGTTAAATCAATAATAATTGTTATCAAATAGTAATTATTATCGAAAAGTATATTACAAATAAGTGCAAAGCTTTTTGTTCACGATGTGGCATTTTCATTGAGTTGAAACAAGTGCCGTTGATGTGATTATTTGTAGTTGTTTTGACAAAAGTTCTGAGTATATTTCTGAATATATATGAATGATTTCATTTGACTAGCATCAAATAAACTTATTCATTAACAACTTTAATCAAGCTTAAAAAAACGGTTTTTTGAAAACAAGTTATAAATTATTCTAAAAACCTTTGTTCTCTGTTTAAATATAACTTTGGAAATATATAGCTCTGTAACAAGGCGTATATTTGCTAGAGAATTTGCACGATTGAAAAGGAAATAGAAAAATATAAAAAAATATAAAAAAACGGTTGTTTCAAAAGAATAAAAGCCATTTTTTGAAGTAAAACTGATTCTTTTCTTTAAAGATAATTAAAAAGTAAAACTTCTCTCAAACCTATTTAAGGGCTTATTGTTTTTTGCAGGCATTTCAGGCGATTTATAACCATATTCAACAATTATAAGAATAAATTCAAAATAAACCAAATATAACTATTTCAATACTGAATAAATTGACCAAGAAATTAATTGAACATATATACATATCATATAAAAGTATTTGATAGAGTCTGTGGCCGACCCAAGTGGAGATAATAAACTTAATTATTAAGGAGTTATGTGCCAAATGCAATTATAAAAGCAGTGGAATAACTTATTTATAAGGCTGTTCTAATTAATTTGAACCTATTAACGGTAATTTAATAACATCAAGAAAAATAATTTATTGTAAATCATCAAAAGCTTATTGAAGAATTGTCAAATATCGTAAATCTATTATTTAATTGTAAAAACTAAAAATGTACATTAAATTATCGATAGAAATATTCTTGCTCATCACTCAAATAAAATCAATTGAGCTTTAAAATTTATGAAGTACGGGTAAAAATGGTCGTTAAAACTTGATTGATTTGAAGTCTTTACGAGGAACACCGTGGTAAAAGATTTGAAATATAATGATGAATATCTACTTTCAGTGTCGACTGACTTGTATTGATACATTATAACATGTGAATCATGGTTTGTTGGTGTTGTAGGAGAAACTTAAGTTGTCAAAAATGAAAGCTTTTTGTGTGGAAAATGTATTTTATTCCACAAAGTTAAGTTTGGAAATTTTTCAGTTTATGTATGACCACACGAGGTTTTCTAAAAAGGTTTGATTTTTAATACAAAAGCATGAAATTTAAGTTTGAAATCAGAATGGAATATAATAAAATAGTATGTAAATATAATATAGAAGTTCAATTACAATCTAATGATCACTTAAAGCTTTTATTGTAATGGTTAAAGCATAAAATAGAGTATAAATTGAACTATTGTTATAAGAATTTATCTAAATATCCTGGAAATAGAACTTAAATAATACATCATCAAATGGGGGTTTCAAAAGCAATAAAATGGACGTTCCAAATCATTTTTAGCGCGTGTTCAACAATAAATTTAAAATAAATATGATCGAGAGGAGAAAGGTTTATCCATAAAAGAACAGTATAATAATATTTAATGTTTTGTTTAGCTTTTTTCATCTGTTTTTACGCAAAAAAGTTGGAATTGTCTTTGAAAAATTTTATTCAAATTGCGTTTTAAAACTCTGAAATTGAAATTATGTTTTTTTTTTCAAACTTTTCTCTAAAAATCAAAGATAACGACAGGGGCTTGTGTTATGAGCAAGCTGGACGAATAAAAAGCCGTTATAGACCGAAAAACAAACAAAATACTTTTAGAACAAACTCATAAATATATATATATATAAATAAGCAATAGTGCAAATGGAAATTAACCCACAAAAAGACACCTAAAAAGTGCTAAACCGTATGAACTCTAAGTCAAATGCACAACTTCGAAGAAGTATTCTAACAGTGAACTCTGTAGTTTTTTGACGCATGCATGGAGCCTTGCCTATTTCAAAAATCTTAATTAGATTGTAAAGTTTGCATAGGTTAAAAGCGATAATTGAGACAAAATAATACAAAACCTTGAAAAAACAGTGATAAAAAGCTCATTAGATTTTTAATGGAGTTAAGCAAATCAAATCAGCAGCAAGTTTTCAGAAGTCGTTACATTCGACCACTTCGATTAGAGACCTCTTCTTTATTACCTCACATCTTCATTATTCACCTTTTCTCTATTACTTTTGCAGTCTATTTTATTGAAAAAAAGTTATACTATTAAAAAAACTTTTTTGGGGAAAGTTTATTTTTTTTGGAAGCAGTTTTTGATTATAATATTATTGTTTCATTGCTAATTATTTCAATATAATGATTAATTGGTTAACCATTATTTGCATTTTTTTATTCATATGCTTTATTGTTCCTTCTCGCCAAATTATTATGCCATTTTTATGTATGTTTCATTTGTTATTATTTGCTTGTTTTTGAAATGCTTATTTTATTTTTCCCAAATGATTTTTTTCCTGCACGCCATAACTTCGCCACAGTGCCTCCGAAGCTTCAAAACTGCACGCTACATAAATTCAAGCAGTTTTTTTCGAATATCAACTGAATTTTATTGTTGTTATTACTCTTTCAAATTCAGCTAAATTATTCTCATTTTTTCATTAAATTTTTTTGTTTCCACAATTTTCCACAAGGATAATTACCTCGGCAATCCTTTTATAAAGAACTTTATATAGAAAACCCTTTATTTTATATTTTATATAATTATTCTGAAAACTTATTGAAGGTTCCAAAAATTTATCAGCGCGCATTTTTAGAGGGCTGTATGTTCTGATCAGCTGTCGATGCAGTATCTCCTGATGACTATGCTCCCAGCAGACTTAACTAACAAATTTAGTGTTTTATTGAACGTTGAAATATATTTTTAAAATTTAAAATACAAAAAGATGCATTAAGCTGTTGAATTATTGAAATGAAAAATGTTCACGGCATTTAAAAATTAAATGTTAATCTCATTTTTTCAACTTTCAAACATATTTTCAAAATTTCAGATATTTTTTTGTTATATTTGACGAGGCAAATTTGAAGCAATGCGATTTTTGTACAAATTGATACACCATCAATAACACAATAAAGATTTTAAAATCGTTTTGTTTCAAGGCTACAAAATTTCGGTATTCACAATGTTATTATGAACTCTCAGTTTTAAATTTGTCATTAAAACTCCAATAAAAGCTTTTGAAAACCTATAGGTAACTTTCCAAATATTGTTCTTCATATCATTTTAGCATATGACTACTAACGCCGGCGAAGCAACAATTAATTTGACATGAAAGCAACTTTTAATTGAAGCGTCTTTAGTCCCCGAAGAACGCCAGTATTAGAATTCTAATTGGCCTTTTGATATTTATAATATACATTGAATTTTAAATTACTTATTTTTCATCATTTATTCACGAATAAATTACACCGGTCCCTGAAGTAAGCACGTTCAGATACTATTTTTTTAAAGAATTTGCGATAATTTTATCTGAAATAGATTTGTGAACTAACCTCAAGGTACTTTTTCTCATTAATTGTTTTTTTTTAATAATTTAGCGCAATATTTAAAAGTAAATAGACATAAATCGACAGTTCGGTAATTTTTAGTTCCTAAAATTCAAATCTATTTTATAAATACTTGAAAAGCATTTGAATAGACAGTACAAAAAATATTTGACAAAATAAAAGTTGGCGATGAGTACGCAAGACTCTAAGTTATTAACAGCTCGAAAGCAATCCGATTAGGCATTTTGTGCATAGGAATTGATACGTAATAAATAATAACTACTATAACATTGACTAGCTATTTTGTGTGGAAGAATAGAGGATAGCTATCAATAACTATAACATTTGAAGTTTTTTGTTTGATGTTCAAGTTGAATTATTTTAATGAACAAAAATAGGGATTAAGCACAAAGATGTGCAAGAGTAAAAACATTTCAATGTAAGAAATACTCAAAAATTTAAGAAAGAAAATGTTGAAAAAATAATTAAAGAAATATTTTTAAAACGAAAAAGATTTTTAAGACTAAAACTGTTGACATAGCGAGATTCTAGAAAGTTGGCTCTGAAAATAACTAAGGTTTGATTTGACATGTGCTGTGGTGAGTGGGGGTTTTAAATAATTTTCCAGAAAATCTTTTAAGAAAATAATTTAAAAGCCGTTAAAGCTTTTTTACCTTACAGCCAAGATTCTTTTGTTTTCTTGGATTTATGAGTTAGTGGGCGTAATTGTGGGAAAAACTCGTGTGAAATAATGTTGGAGCTGGCAACGAAAGCCTGCGTATATACTCGCCCCACATATAAATAATAAGATAAATTTCTTTTTAAATCCGATAGAGAAAAGAAGATTTTAGAATGAACTAAAACGTGTTTAAGGTCGCGGTTTGAAGATGAGGAGAAGATAAAAAATTTTGACGATGGAAAAAGTTAATGAAAAAATAAGATGCTCGTAGTGATAAAGATGATACGTCAAGATTATTACGCTTTTCTTATCATTTAATTCATTTTGAATTTGTTAAAAATAAAATAGACTTTTTAAAATGTTATTTTATAGAGCAACATATTATACACATGAAGCTCATTTTATAGTTACTTTTTCATTTAAAATACATGTATCTCTTACAATTAAATTTAAAAAATTTTTTATTTTTTAGTCACATTGATATATATTTTTATGCATTCAAAGAGGTCTTCCCTAAACCACATAAAAACGTGTGCTGGGCTTTCATTTTTTAGCATTCGATAAACTTATTTTAATGTCTTTTTATTTCAAAACTTTTCCTATCATTGTATGCAAATGCAGTGAATATATTCAGATACCAACATTGCCTTCATTGCTTTTTTTTCTTCACATAATTAGCCAGGCTTTTATTATGTTTTTGTTAAACGTTGTTCAAAAAATCAGTTTTCAAATATCTCTTGACGTGCCTAGTGACACATCGGTTGAAGCTCTGTTTAATGGTCAGAAATGCACTTTTCACTGTTGTGCAATAGTTTTATCATTGTTTTGTTGGCCAATAATGTTTTGTAGTCATTAAAACTGAAAATAAAAAGCCTCCAAAGACCTCCACTAAATTCATATAATCAATTTAACCGTAGTCTTTTAATGAAATTTGCATTTTGAAATTATTCGTTTGTAATTTTAATTTTCTGAGAGGTTTTTTGAACTTTTCATCATTTCTTACAGAAAAAAGCAAAAAAGTTTTATAAAGCAATTGGGGTTCTAATCTAGGTTATACATATTGTGCTAGGTTAAAAATTTTTAAATGATATTTGAACACAAAATAACAAAAAAAAAGCACGCTTGTTTTGATGACGTCACATGGAAGTCAAAAGAACCGGAAAAGGAAGTAACAAAACTCATTTCCCGCACATCTCGCCCAATCACAATCCAATGTTCATATCATGTGACAAATAAATTGACCAATCACATTAATTCTTTACAAACATTCAAGCTCGCCATAACCTACAAATCTAGATAAAATTTTCATTTTTCAAACTTTTCAAATTCATCATTTTAAGCTTCAAAAAAGATTCAAAATTTTAAATTGTTTTTTTTTCTATTCGATAAAAAACATTGTTTCCTAATGATGGGGGCTAGATATGAGTCACGTATGCAAGCCTTCTTCATTATAACACTATGCAAGGTGAAGAGAGAATCTATAACTAGAACATAAAGCTAATACATGAAACGATTTTGGGGTATATCTTATGGAAGGCATTGAGAGAGGGGAAAAGTTTGGCAAGTATTAATCAATAACATGCAGAAAGATTTTTTTGTTGAGAAAACACTGGCAAAACAAATAAGAAGCTGATTGTGTAGTGAAGCATGCAAAACTCCATTGGAAACACTGGCAGTCGTTTCAATATTAGCGGCGCAATTAATCTCAAAGTGAAAAACTTCACTTTATTTATGAGGCAAGACGAAGAATGAATTGAAATGAACATGAATTTAAAACTGTGTGTAAATGAAACAACTCTGATAAAGTACAATTTTAACAATAAAAAATTTGTAAAAAAAGTGCTTAGTCAAAAATTAATGGAAAAGCCCCACGTTTTTGATGATATTTAATTTCAAACAAAAAAAATTTCCATTCTCTACAAAAAAATAGTGAATTTTTAAAAATTATAGTTATTCATACTTTGTATTTCTGCCATTAATCTAAGTTTCTTTTTTTTCATTTGAATAATCTTTTTGTGGTTTTATATAGACTTTATCCCGACTGCATTTATTTAGAATAAACTTATATACTGTAAATTGTTAATTTGTTTCGGATTAACTAAACTAATTTATATCATTTTATTTTCTATTTTTAAATGCTTCATTTATTATTTTTCAATTCATATAAAATTTTCTCATAATTTTTTAGAATTTCTCAACCTATATTAAAATAATTTCTCTAACTTATAGAACTATTTAGCTCGTATCCAATAAAAATTCATTTGATACTCTTTCAATTTAGTCTTTTTCCTATTAAAACTTTTCTCTCGTATAATTACTTGTAATTTGGTAATAGTGTCCAAACTGCTTTTCCAACTAATGGCATTGAATATTATTGAAGGTTCCATATGATATTTCATTGGCATCATCTCTTTCCATCTTCCCCACTCTATAATGAAGGTTTTTAAGATTCAAAAAATATTCTATTCTTAATTGTTACAGCTTATATTGAATTTTTGATATTGAAATTAATTTCGAAAAGCAAAAGTTCATTGGACTTCGAACTTATTTTTAATAGTATTCCCAGCAGCTCATCAAGTCTTGATAAAGAAAATCAAAAGATTTGAATAATTTTTATATTATTCAAATTATAAGTCGCTTTCGTTATTTCAAAACAATTTTTATCAATATCAAACTATTGGTTAGAAGTATATAATTAAAAAAAAACTTAATATCTTTCAATATATTTAAAAATTTAAATAAGAAAACAAATATAAAAACATTGGAAAACTGAGTGAAAATGTAATACTATTTTGCATAAAATTTTAAATTGAGCACTAAAAACTTACGCACTTTATAATAGAGCATTGTTCACAGTTGCTAAGTAGAAACTTAGTTTTTTGGAGTGCAAATGCTTCATGGCTGGTATGCCACTAGGTGAAGATCAAGCAAAGGTTATTTATGCTGAATAAATTAGTGAGTATTAAGTGAAATAATATTTTTCAAAACTCAACGCTATGAAAATGGGTTATTTAAAAGTTAACTTAGTAAGAGAGTATGGTTTATTTAAAAGTTGAAACTATATAAAAAAATGATATTATTTGAAAGTTAGCGCTATAAAAATAGAATGAAACTATTTAAACTGTGCCATGAAAACACATATAATATGGTTTTAGTGGGAAATAATGAATAAAAAATTTAATTTTGCTTTATAAGAGTTACTCAAAAGGATTATTACAGCTCTTACTCAAATAGACTTTAAAGCCAATTTTTGTTTCTGCACTTGCTTTAATTCCCTCACCTGACCACTACTCTATCTGAAATATTTCAAAATTTCTATGATTTTTTTTGAATTTATATTCATTTTGATTATTTTTATGGTGTTTTTTAATTGTTATGATTCTTGTTGGGGTTTAAGTCATTTAGAATTCAGTTGAAAAAGTTAAATTTTGAGTTTTATGATGTAAAAATATTTTAATTAAAAAAAATAAATAGAAGATTTAGAAAAAGCTATTTTGCGGCATAAAGTTCCAAATATGAGGAAATTGAATTTTGGTATACAAAATAAAATCAAGTTAATATAGCAAAATATTTTATTCTACAAAAACACAGACTATTTTTTATTTTCTTGAATGTTTTTTTGAATGAATAAATATTCATGTATTATTTTATAATTTTTATGTTTAAAATTATCCTTAGATTTTTACTATTTTTTTTTTGAATTTGATTAAAACTCTTTTCAAAGAACTTCGAATTCAAAGCAAAATTCTTTTCGTTTGATTGTAATTTTAGTGTGGGGTTTTATTCCAAGATGTGAAGTCGAGTGATGTTTTTATTGAAACAAAACTATATATTTTGCAAAATCTCGACAGTTTTCAACCAATCCAATCGGATGTTGAAATAGTTTTATAACAAAGTTACGAGCTTGTTATGAGGGTGGAAGCACTAATCTAGTTAAGTACAAACATTGTTGTTTTTTTTGGTGATAATTCAGAGCTTATATAAATTTTTCATTAATAAATTTTATTGTGAAAAAAATTATAGACAAAAAACATGGAAGACATGGGCGGGCTGAGATTTGAACCTGGTGGCATGTAATTTGGAAAATAAATAACAAGCCACACGTAAAGAACTTTTAACTTACATTAATTTGAATATTTTCTCCCGAACACAAAAATAATTTCTATGGATAGGCTTTTTATAATTAATACATGGTACACACTTGGACTCTTATGATTAATATTTGTTTGAAATAATCATGAAACTTCTAAAAAATTAAATTGGAATTCGGAGAGTGATGTTGCTTGTACGACTTGTTAAAGGTTTGCAATGTGACCATTCAATAGATTGACTCGCAGTTTTTGAAAATTTATAAATCGAATCTGAAAGAAGAAAAGTGAAAAAATTGAAAAGAAAAATGAATTTTAAAAGTTTGATTTTTTGTAATTTTTCAATTTTTATTTGCCCAAAAAAATGTAAAAATTTGACAATGCACTGGAGCAGTCAGAGATCTTGAAAATCTTTCATAAAAACAAAAGAAAAGTCTAGAAAACACAATGAAAAAAGCAAGTGATAATGTACATCGAAAAAATTCTTTAGCTCTTAAATCTTCCCACGTCCTGTTGTATTGTTTACCCTACCAATCTTACCTACTTAGTCTCATAAAATATACCACGATGGCCATGTTGACATTTACTTTTTTGAATCCGACCATATGTGAGGTTTCAAAAAACAGCAAAAAAAAAACGTCAAAAATTAATACTCACTCTCGAAGCTACATACCAATGGAATGTCGGAAGTTTTTCAGAGCAATCTATAGGAATGATAAGAAATATTGTCTTGATGGGAATAGCAGCTTGAAAGATGAAGGAGATATATCATATAAATATGACGGGGTTGGGGATAGAATGAATGATTACTTTTCTAGAAGTTTTAATAATTTTATCTTAATAGTCATCAAGTGTTTTATTGGTAGTAGGAAAAAGAATGGTTTCAATATGTGTGGAGGTAATTTAAACAAACAGCATTTCAACGATGAATATATATTTGATCATGTCAACAAACAAGCAGTTTATAAAGAAATACAAAAAATTATGGCTATAAATACCTTTAAAAAAGTTTACAAAGTCTATAAAAAAATCAAAAAAAACAATAATAATAATGAATGTGAACTGTTAGAGAGAGTACTAGATGGAAGTTTCAGAAGTAATAATGGCCCCCACAATGAAGGTTTCTTCAATCGATATTTCCATCGCTTGCTTTACCATCGTCTCAAAATTCTCCACCACCTCTCAAATGATTCTGAGAATGAATATTTTTCTAATTCTCATAATCACAAATTAAGTTCTCTGAACTTCAAAAGATCGAAAAACTATGGGTCAAAAACACCAACAAAACATCATAAAAAAATTAGTCGATTTAAAAAATATAATAACTCGGAAAAAACGCAGTTGAAAAAAGAAGAATGGGTCAAAGACGGAAATAATGAGGGTAATAACAGTTCCACACTTGGCAGTGCTAAAGACATAACAAACTACAAAAGCAACTACTGCAATCAAAATGGCTTGTTTCGTTCAAAAAGTGGCCACTCTAAAAAGTTTAATTGTGAAATAATAGACTACAAAACTTTCAAAACGAAAATCTGTAAAAACCTTGACTCTAAGTTAAAAAAAAAAAATTTGCGAAATGTATTCTTGTCAAAAAAACAAATGAAAAACGAAACATCAGCAAAAAAAGTTAAAAAAAGCAATAAAAGAATAAGAAGACGAAGCACAAAACATAGGGATGCAAGACGTATTCAACACTATCAGAAGAGTACTAATCTTGAAAGACACATACGTTTCAGTGAAAATATAAAAAAAATAAAAAATAAAAAAACTAAAAAAAACGAATTCAAAAACTCTTTTTTTCATGAAAAAGACATTCAAAAAATAGAAATCTTATTTGATGAGAATTTGACGCCTTCGAAAAACATTCAGCGCCACCGAGTTCATAAGTATCAAGAAAATAATAGAAAACAAAATAAAAACGTAAATCTTGCTTATAACAAAGTTAATAAAAGTAAAATATCAAGAAAAGTGAGAAATGTCGAAGGCTCTTGCGGAGGGCTGAACAATGGTAGCATTATTTGTATCGACCTTGTGGAAGAAATGCCCTTCCCCACGGTGGTTGCAGAGTTGCTGAAGGAAAGAAACAACAAAGGAGAAAGATATTGGGAAAGTGAAATCCCAAAAATGGAAGGTGATGGAAGGATAACGTTTTCACAGCTCTCAGAATCCAGTGCAGATAAACAAATGTTTGAAATTTCACAAGGTTTGTTTTTTATTAATACTAGTTCTTTTAATTTGCAGCCAAAAGTCTGCTGGTTCAAATCATAAAATTTTAATCCGCGTTTAACCGTCAGAAAACTTTTGATTTTTATTAATGTTACTTTTCTCATAGAATCATAAACTGAATTGAATTTTCCGGCTGATAAGTTGCTTCAAACATTTTGAGAGTAAAGAAAAATTTTTAAAAAGATTTTTCGAAATTAAAAGTTTTTATGATGTATGTTTCATATTTTGAAAGTGTTTAATTTGCTGTTCAATTTTTCATCAAAAAACACAAATGCTTTCAAGATATTTAATAATTTATGCTAACTAAAATGAATTTCCACTTATTAAAACTTTGAAAACACTAGGGGTATTTTATTTTTAAAATTCTCTGCCCGATTATTTTTATTAACAAATAATTCTAGCATAAAACATCATAATTAATAGTCAAATCAAAAACCATTGACATCTGTTACCACAGATGGTGTTGTGAAAACAGTAACGAAAATCGACAGAGAAAAAATCTGTTCAAACAGACCCGAATGCTCAGTGCAATATAACTTTTTTGCCCAAATGCAGCACATAGTACAGGTGTGAAAAAGTTTGTTTTTCTTTAATTAGATTATTTGACCAAGAGTACCCGAGGCTTAAGGCATCACTACGTTTAGTTTTGTTGTTTTCAAGAAGGTTGTGATGTATTTTCGATATAATAATTGCAAAATTTAAAGAAAGATTTTTATTTTCTCGTTTTTTTTAATTTTTGATTTTTCCAATGTTGTTTCCATGGTTAGGGTTTGAATTTTTAATTGATAATCTTCTTCAGCCAAAGTAAATACTGCAAATTATTTGAACACTAATGGTGATTTTGTTAAGTTATTTTTTCAATTACTTAATGGAAATCAAAAGGGTCTCGTAAGTTTTTTTAGAGATTTTTCATATTTAAGTGGTCAATTTCACTTTTGAATAATTCATTAAAAATTAATTTAATTCAGCATTTCAAATATATCTCGAGCTTAGCTAGGAAGTGGCTTTAATTACTCACTGAACTCTAGGTTTATCATATTATCAGTGCTCTTCACAAATTTTTTTGACATCACTCTTTTCAATTTTATTCGAAACAAAATAAAATTTAAATACATTTCACCAAAATATACTTTTATCAACTTTTCAACAAAAATACTAACGAGAATTTTGATCAATTTCTAAAAGAAATAAAACCAAATATGGATGATAATACTTAATGAAAAAAAAAATAAATCCGAGTAACACGTGGTTTAAGTTACAGTAAGGTTACAACGTACGGAGCCCATGAATCGTTACCTGTAACTTTACGTTTTACCACAAGCACAAGTACCGTTGTAAAACCTAATGCTAGCAGTACAATAATATATAATAGCCATAACTAGTTAAAGAAGTAGCTTAGAAACTATAAGATGAAATTAAGAGTTGGTGCTTTTTCAGCAAGAGAAAAGCTTTTTGGTCTCATAAATCTTTCAAACCTTTGTGAGATAGTTTTTTATAACTAGCAGAAGAACAATGTGACGTGAAACCTTATATAACTACACCACAAAGACCGAGCCAATAGATGAAACTAAATAAATATACAGTAAAAACGACACTTACAGTAGAATAATGACCACCTAACCACTAACAGATCATGAAAATCAACTTCACAATAGTCGACATCAACGACAACAAACCGCAGTTTGACTTCGACAAAACAGTCCTCGATATATCAGAAGCTGAAGATATAGGTCATTTCATCAACCTTCCTTTGGCTAGAGACCAAGACAGCCCTCAGTACTCTGTCCATAACTACACTTTGAATTTCGTCAAACATTACGATGTAGAAAGGGATTCTGTACACAAACGGCTTAGAGGTTACAGAGAAGACGAGAATCATTCTTCATCAAATAAAAATGCTGTTAGTGCTTTTATTATCCTGTTTTTGGTTATTACCTTTTTCGACATAAAGGGTTTAATGTTATTTTTATTTTATTATACAAACAATAACATAAAATAAGCATATATCGACGCAAAAATATCAAAGCGAAATAAATGGGAATTAAGACGCATTGTGGTAATAGCTTGCAAGTCAATAGAAAACAACTGACATTAAAAGTGAACTCCTGCTCAAACACCTAATGTTGCAATGTGGCCTGCAATGATGTGAATATTGTTCTAACGTTTCTATCATAGAATAAAATTGAAATAAAATACAAAATAAAATAATAATAAATAGACTAGTAGAATAATATTGATAACCAATTAAAAAAGTAATAATAATAATTATTAAAATAATAATTTATAAAATATTAATGGAAAAAAAATAATAAAAAGCCGAAAAAAATAGTGATAAAAAGCCAGATAAAATAACAATAATAATAACCCCTATGAAATGATGATAACAACTTCATATTTTTGAACTTCAAAATGATGAAAGTTCAGATACATTTACTATTTTATAAAAATTATAAATTTCAATTTTTTTTACCCATTATGAGTTATGGTGAAATTAGGCTTATTGAAAGCTTTAGTTTTTTATAAAACACTAAATGTATCTGAAATTTATTGATTTTGCTTTTTAAAAATCTGAGTAAAATTTCATTTAAAAGATATATAAAATGCCTATAAAAAAAAATAAATCGAATAAAAGATCAAAAAAAACTCACTGAAAAATAATAACAATAAAAAGGATAATAATAAAAATATAAAAAAATGGATGAATTAAGGATAACTAAAAGTTACATATATGCTGTATAAGAAGTGAACAATGTTTTGTTAAATAAGTGGAAGAGACCGCTTCATTTTGCTGCTCAAAGCGATGAATACAACTGTTTTTGTAAGGAAAACTATACTGTTTTTTTTGCGAAATAAAGATTTCATAACAAAGTAATTATTGTTTTTTTAGCAAAATAAATGTGTATATATATATATATATATATATATATATGTGACTAAAGCTATCAATAAAAATTTCAAATAACTAATATAAATATTCCTTTCATAGTACTAATGCATTTGAGATGACATAAAGCTTTGTTTCTATTAAAAGTCTGCTCGACTGTCTTTTGCCTATTTGAATTTAATGCCTGGGTAGAACAATACTATTAGTGCTTTTATAATTAAACAACGAAATTTCATTATAAAATAGTTGTCCATGAAATAAACTCAACTGTTTTCATATTGTTGATTGTATTTTATCAATATTCCATGTTAGGACTCAAATCTTTGAAAACGTTTAGAAAATCTCAGCAGTTATGTGTTGGAGTGTTCACTCTTATGCTTTTGAAACTTTTTCTTATACAAACCTCACTAAAAAAATGCCTCATATGATTTGATGTATGAATAGTGTTGAAATATATTCTAGTAAAGATAGTCATAATACAAAAAAGATTGAATTGTTAAGGCATCAATCCTAGGCGAGTCTAGATTTCAGTGTTAAAAACGTCTTTTATGGGTGTTAAAACATATGATATAAGATATCATTATTCCTTCTAATCTTATATGTTTTCATGTGAGTGGGTGCAATCGAATAAAATGAAACTAGCATCGGATTCTATAGCAGCATTTCAAGCCATTGTGTTATTATCCCATCGTTATATCCCTTCCTTCAAACAACGTTTAAACCCATTAGTACCTTTGTGCTGAGCTGAATATAATTCTTCATCTTACTCATATTAACTATTTATATTTCAAGCTTTCTTATATTCATTTTTTTATTCGAAAGACTCCCACAATCACCTTGCGACTTTAAGCCTTGTTATGCCTGGAGGCACGTGACACAAACATCCTGCATACTGGTGTCATTGCGGAGGGTCTGTGCATTCTTTCATGTGTGTGTTTTATGGCCTCAAAGCCGGTTTTTGCCGTTTGGCCATACCAACGGCTGGTCTTTTTTCTTTTATTACGTTTCAAATTCAACATCGTGAAATTAATTGATTATCCCACTTTCATCCCATAATCGACTCTTCTTCATCATTCTTATGAAAAACTTGTGAATAATTCATCAATATCAAGCAAGGTGAGTAAACGTTAATTAGAAATGGTGCCAAACTTGGAAAATTTTGACATTTTTTCAAGGTTTCATGAATAGAAGACAGCCAGCTGGTATTGTCGTTCGTCATCATTTATCAGCATGTAAAGCCAACCTCTGCTGAGCTTTTAACTTAACCTCTACACTGTATTAGTTAGTACGAAGATCTCATTTGAAAGTATCAAAAAATTTTTGCTCTGCTGTTTTTTAATATCTCAGTCTTCTCTTTAACATGCTACCCTGATAGGGGAACTGTCCACCAGTATTAGCTCAAAAGTCTCTTCGAAATAATTTTCGAAGTATAACATACTTATAATCTCATAGGGAATTTTTTCAGCGTTTGATGGATTTGCAAAAAATTTTAAATTATTTTTTTCTTATATCCATAAGAGCGCTGACATTTGCCATTAATCTCCTTTGTTACCTCACCATCTTTTATCTACTCATTAATAATATAAAAATAATATACAAATGAGAATTTCAATGTTTTTCCAAACTTTAGTTTTTGTTTATTTACTCTTTATTTGTTCAATTACTTTCATATAGCGAGATTCATTGTATATAAAGGATTCACAGTTGTTCTTAATTACATCAAGGAAAGCTAATTTAAGTTAAGAATAGAAGATTCATCATGGTAGTTTCCAATTTCCGTAGCATGTTCTTTCCAGAATTTCATATTAAAATTCATTAAGTTTTTGAGAATTCTCACCAACACAAAACATACTCTATTCTATATTTATAAGCGACACCCCATCCAAACATTAATAAATTATATAATGTGTTCATATTATTATAATGTTAACATTATTCTAGTTATATTTTTATATTCCATTTATATTGTCATTTTTTTATATCATTATTATATCAAAAAATATGTTATATCACGTGGTACTTTTACTACTTTAAATATTCAGACATATCAATGGTTTGCGCATAGATTGACAAACTGCTTTGCGAAACGTTACAAATTGAAGTGCTAACTTATAACTCACAACGATTATAAAATAAAACTATCAAAGCCCCTGTTAGTTTTTATTCAGACATTCAAATATTTCAAAAGTTAATGATACAATGAAATAATATTACTAATGGAGAAAATAGCATACGAAAAGCTAAGTTTAATAATTTTTCCAAGCTCTTTATCAAATTTTGTAAAAAGAACCACTATTGCAAAAAAAATTTGTTGAATTTTAATCAGGTATCCAAAAACCCTTTCGAGTTGGTGAAGGAAGAGAGAGTGGATGGAAGAATAGATTTGAAGCTGGTTCTCAAAGAAAAGCTGGATAGAGAAATTATAGATGGATACGAGGTCAGTTTCTTAATGGTTTTTGTGAGTTTTAGTATGGTTTTTGGCCTTTAGTTTTAAATTGTGAATGGTTTTTATTTTATTTCTCGTTAGAAATTTTTAATTTGTGGTGAGTTGGATGTTCTATGATGTTTCCAAATTTATATTTTCAGATTCATATTACAGCAATCATTATGTCCGAATATAAATCTTTTTTTATAACGCCAAAATTTTCGAAAACAGTATTACAACGTTCAAAAACTTTAACAAAAGAAGCATGAAAATTTATTTGAAAAAATTTTTTTTTTGTCCAACTTAATCCCATATACAAAAGCAAAAATTATCCTTTTGAATAATTTTTAATAAATATTATGATGTTATTAAGATAAAATTTCAAATAATTTAGATTAATCAGTTGAGCATTTAAAACTTTCATATAAGCGTGGAAATGGCTCTCAAAATGTAAAACTCAATGAAACCATTGTTAGAAGCAATCTTTATGAAAAATTTTACAGCTTTAATTTCAGTAGTTTTTTTTTGTTTATTTTCAAAATAGTTTTATATTTACGATGGTCGAGTGATTTATTCATTCATACACTCATCCATCTATCAAAGCAGCGTGTAGGGATTGTTTCAATTGAATGTATTGTGCTTGTAAAAATTCCTTCAAATAATTATTCCATTTTTATATTTCAGCGTTGAAAAATTATTTTTTAGCTAAAAATTGTTATTTAACGATGCAATTTGTGAAATTAAATTTTCAAAATTATTTCCGAGAAATCCCGTTGCATGCTTGCTAAAAACCAACTTACGTTGACAGTGCCTGTATTATTTCGCCTTTATACGTTCCTAGTGGCAATATTTCGCCAACTCACATTCAGAGTATTAAGGTCAATACGCTGAATTAAAAAATAATAAATTGCATATAAAAAATAAGCATTTGAAGCGGCAAATACCATTTCGAGAATGTGTTATTTATAGAGCCGATAAATCATTACAAGCTTCAGTAAATAACAATTACAACGCTAATAGTCACTGAAAGCTGCTGTGATTGCCAAGCGAACATCAGCTTGTCCCCGTAATTAATTGCAGCCCTTTGTATGTCTGTTTGCTTCAACAACTTTCCTATATTTTTCTACATTAGTCGATCGTGTAGCATTTTAAAACTTGGAGAAAATATTTAATGATTCGCCTGCTTTTAAAATATTTTTCAGAGGCTTTTTACTTTTTGATTAAGTTTTGAGAGTAAAAGGCGTTTTAAGAAATGTATGAGTAACTTTGAAAAATATATTATAATATAAAATATATAAATCAGTTTTATTAATAGTGATTATTTGAATTAATCCTTCATACCACAGTACATACTGACAGCTAGAGACCCTCAATATAGCTGCGAAATGGCTGTTATAGTGGTGGTAACAGATGCCAATGATAACAGGCCAATATTCCACCAAAAAAACTATGAAGTTGTTGTACCAGAAAATTTTAAAGTTAGTATTGTTTATTGCTATAAATATCCAATGAATTTATAGGTTGTTAACATCTATTTTTCAATGGTTAGGGAAGACAATGGCGAAAACACGTCGCAAAATATGTGGTTGAACCTGGAATATATGCTAAATATACGATGCTATCAAATTTCAAAATAATATTTTTATGTTTAAAATTTTAAAAATACATCGTTTAATATATTGAAATTTAGCTTGAAATTGAGATAATCAGTTAAGTAAGGCCCACGGGTTTTATGGCTTGGAAGCTTGTTTTCAAAATAGACACTAAATGTTTTTAACCGTTAAAACAACACAACCCTAGGTTGGCATACCATTAATAACAGTAGCAGCACATGACATGGATCTTGGACTGAACTCTCAAATCACATACAATCTCACTTCTCCTTCTTCAGAAAATCAAGACCATATGTTTGGTATTGGGTAAGTGATTTCAACTCTCAAAGTTGTTTTAATCTAAAGTTCACTCTGAATGAGAGTTGAATCCAAACTAGAACTGAGAATATTTTTTGAAGGAATTCTAGAGGGGATTAAGAAATAAGAAAATTTCAAACAATCGATATAAAGTTCTTTTGTAAAAAATTCTTTTAACCTAAGTTGAGTGTGTGAAAAAAGATTTTTTGAATTAATTTTTAATGGCTGATTTTTATTTTTCAATGAATAAAAATAATACTGCCTCAATGAAGCTCTTTTATGCAATACTTTGAAAGTTTTCCATAATAAATTTCAAGTTATTGACTTTGATTTTGAATTCAATCAAAAAGTTGTTGTCTCGCAAAATTATTTCCAGCTAGTGTATATATTTTTTCCGTGAAAACTAAAGAGCTTCAGAGCAATAAAACAAAAATTAAAGTTTTATGCTCAACCATGAGTTGAATTCTTACGTTGAGTTTTTACTTTCAATAGTAGAATTCAATTTGAAAATCCAATGAATCTCATTATTTCGCGTCTTAAATTTTATATTAACAGTATTATATTGTTGTGCATGTCTCAGAAACTGAGGTGGCCAGTGATCGTTCTCAATTATTGCAACTATTATATAGTAGTTATTGAACTAAGCCATTTTGTTTGGAGAAGTTTTTATAAACTTCGAGCGTAGGCGAACTTCAACTCGAATTTATCGGAATTCAAGACTCGCCGTTCACGCTTTTAGGCAGTTTGTCTCGCCTTTGTGAACTAGATCTTCCTCCAAGCTACATGAAAAATTGTATAATATCTATCTGTTGATATCTGCTACCGATATCTGCTACCCTTGTCAACTGTTATCCAGGCTATAACAGAAAAGCAGCTTTTAACTATACGCACTTATTTAGATTTCATTCAACGTCGAGGCCCAAACTATCAAACTATTGAATTTCCATATTAAATTCTCAATTAACAAATAATTTTGTGTTTTAGGGAAAGTAATGGAAAAGTTTATTTGAAAGAGAAGTTAGATTACGAGACAAACAAGGTGCATCTGATCAATATCGAAGCATTGGACAAGGGTCCAAACTCACTCCCTGGCCACGCTTCTGTGGTGATCAAAGTCGAAGACGTCAACGACAATCCTCCAGAGATCAACATGAAAACCACGCATCAAGATGGATATTCTCGTGTGGCTGAAAACCAGGGTCCAGGAAAATTTGTAGCTTATGTCTCTGTCACTGATAAAGATGTAGATGAAGAAGAAGAAGAAGAAATAGTAAATGAAAGTGATAATGGGATAGAAAAAGCGGTTTTGAAAAGAACAGACCAGAAAAATAAAATAAAATGCCACTTAGAGCAAGATGATTTCTATTTCACCCCCCAACTTACTTACCAAGATGGATTTCAAATAAATACACACCTTTCTTTTGATCGGGAGATTAATACCGAAATATCGGCTCAAGTGGTGTGTACAGACAGTGGTTTGAGAAACAAAGGACCTTATCAAACTTCTTCTGTCCAACTCACGGTATCAAAATTGTATCGTTATAAACTTGTTATAAATTTGTAATTTAAAAAAAAAAGTTTTTGAGACTTGTCTCAGGTGAGATTAGTTGTCTCTGGTAACTCCTATTGATAAACAACATATATTCTCAACAGCAAGACATAAATAGTAAATAATTGATAAGAATTTGTCATTTCTTCATCAAAAGTGTGACAAACGAGATTTATGCAGACTTTCAAAACATCTTCAATCATCACGAGTTTCAATTTAATGCCAAAAATAACTTTTTTCCAAGTTTTATTTGATATTTTTGAAAAGTCTGTAAAAAAATTTTAATTTTTTTATTCAATTTTTCTGTTAATTAATTTCAAGGTTTTCAAGTACTTAAAATAATTTATGAAATGCTTATAAAGATTTTTATGAAAACTTTTTTTACTTTTAATCTTGATTTATTGTTTTAATAACCAAAGTTATTTAAAGTTTTTAAAATTTTTGAAACTTCCAAAATTTATATAAAAATATTTTTTTACTAAGGTTAAAATAACTGACGAAAATGACTGCTTCCCACAATTTACACGTGAACGCTACGAGTTGACAATTCAAGAAAACTTGCAGGCACATGAATTCATAGGAAAAGTTGAAGCTTTTGATGACGATGCTGGAAGCAACAAGATTATTAACTATTATTTCTCTCAAGTATTTTTTCTAAAATACAATAAAAATAAAAAAATTGGTAATGATACTATGAAAGATAAAGAACCAAAAAGAAAAAATAATTATAAATCAGTTAAAAATAACAAAAAAAAGAACGATGGTGAAAACTCTAAACAACTGAAATCCTCTGTTGCAAAAGACAACAAGCAAGCCATAAACAACACAAACACCAACAACAGACGGGGCAGAAATAAATTCGATAAACCAAAACTCGACGACAAAGAGACTATTTTCAAGCATAAAATTAAATCTCCCCCTAAAAATCCTTTTAATGTCACTGCGCTTTTTCAGCTCGATCCAAGGTCTGGAAAAATATACTCAAAACGTTCGTTTGATAGAGAAGAAAGAGGGTTATATACGTTCAATGTTGTGGCTCAAGATCAAGGCAATCCTAAAAGAATGGCGGATGAAGTGGAAGTAGTGGTGAAGGTGCTCGATGTTAATGACGAAATGCCTGTGTTTGACAAAGCCAGGTTGTCTGTTTACTTTGCTATTCATACTCCTTGAAGTTCAATTATTAATGTTCTTTCAGAGTTTTTAACTTTAAATATTTTTTTTAATATTTACTGTTTTAAACAAAATCATATACTTTTAAGGTACAATTTTCGAGTGGAAGAAGAGTTGATACAAGAGAATTTCAAACATGTTGACTATTCTTTGGTGGTGGGTAGAGTGAGGGCGGTAGATAGAGACTCGCCCAAGTATAATGCTTTTGAATACGTGATGGATTCGACAGAAAGCGATCAAGCGGCTAGAATGTTTTTCAACGTCGATCCCATAGATGGGTCTGTGTTGGCATTGAAACCATTAGATCGCGAGCAAGTCCCTTCATTCCATCTGGTAATTGCAGCTTTTCCAACAGGGTATTTGGAAAACTTTCATCCTGCTCCTAGATGCTCTGTCACCATCACTGTTACAGACATCAACGATAATAAACCTGTCTTTATTTATCCGTCAAGAGATTCAAACGAGACGATAGCCATATCGAATAAGACTCCTGTGGGTCATAAGATAGTGAGGATTGAAGCAAGAGATGATGACTATGAAGAAAATGCCACTGTCACATATTACTTCAGCCCTGAAAATGGGAACCCAGGAAATGTTTTTCTACTCGATTATCAGAGTGGATTGGTTTCTTTAGCAGTGAGTCTTGAAGAAGCTACATTCAAAGAAATATTATTGAAATTCGTGGCTCAAGATTCAGGTTCCAATCCTTTGGTAAGTGGAGTGGCTGAATTGAGAATCATAGTGAGCAAGGAAATCCCTTTCATTGATGGGGAACTGGGCTTTGGAGACCTTCTTTACAAGGAAAGAGTGACAATGGTAGTGATGGCGTTGACGTTGGTTTTCCTGCTCTTATCTCTGTGTGCTGTAATGGTTGCCATCATGTGCATGTTCAAGCGAAGAAGTCGAGCTTACCCTGAGGACGCCGAGATATCCAAATGTGATATCATCCAGAACAAATACGTCGCTAACTTGAGCAAAGACATACCTTACAATGACTACCCGGCTCCACAAGCCACCCACCAATACTTCAATACAACAAACGGCCATGTGCTGCGATACGATGTGAGTAAGAATGATGAGATCATTGACTCTTCATTGGTGGTCGATTCAATGGGAGTATCAGATCTAGCCAAAGTCAACAAGGTTTAAGTTTGTTAGTTGGTTTGATCTGCTATTATGAAATATTGTATGTTGAGGCTTTATATTGTTTATTTATTAATATTATATTCATGAAAATATTTTTCTCTCGTTTCTCTTGATTCATACTGCCTCATAGGCATGCTTGCCTTTAAAATAAATTCTCCATTATTTTCAAATTTCAATTTTTCAAAATAAGTAAAAAATTGAATTAATTCAAAGCTTTCTTTTGTTTCCTAATTAGTAATTTGATTACGGCTACTATAAGTTTGTTTTGTAATTCTCGCTAGTCAGTGTCGGATACAAAACGACAACGAAGTATTTCCGGTAATGATGAAGATGACGTCACGAGTGAAGTGGAAAACCCTGAAAAGCACGTGACTTCCGGAAGAGAACAAAAACGGATGAGCTGGAGATCTTTAGACTGTTTTAAGGAGGTGGGATAATACTAATAACAATAACAATAATAATAAAATTAACAATAACAGTAACAATAAAAATAAAAATAGTAATAACTATAATAACGTTATACTTATAAAATTGTAATTTCAAACTCATAACCATTTAAAAAGTGAGTTGACCCAATTAACGAGATCTTTTCATAGTAAAAAGATTTTTCCTGTTCCTCTTGTAATATAATTTATCTCCCAGATCTATTAACACTCTTGCTACTATTAATCTTACTGTAGAATGTGTTTTTTATTGCTATTATTGGTTGTATTATTATTAGTGTAATTATTTTTTTAAGAGTATTATTGATATCATGATTATAATCAATTTTTTTATTGTCATTGGTTCTCATTTAAACTGTTATTCCAAACAGACATGAGAACTATTTTAAACACCTATACAACACAGTTATGTAATTTAAAAACTAAGTGTTCAAAACTTATAAGCTCTTTTATAATAATCTTTTTTAGCCAAAGTAAATACTGAAAATTATTTGAACACTAAAGGTAATTTTATTAAGTACAAAGCTTTTTGTTAACAAAGTAACATTTTAAACTCTTTTAATTGAAAAGGTTCAAAACACACATCTTATAATTGCTTAAAGGTTACATATATACCGCAGAAGCTGCACTATTTCAAATCTTTAAATTAATTTTCAACGCCCCGTATACCTTTGGCGTATGTTTTAAATGAATAAAAGACTTTATATTAAATGTGAAACATCAAGAAGTTTCAATTGGTAATGTTACATGTGTGAAAAGTGTTTTACTTATTTGAAAAAGATGCTTTCTGGTGTTTGCTGCGGCAAAAATGCTCAGTTCAACTCTGCTGCATAATTTCAGATAAGTATGTTTTAAGTTAAAGAATTTCATAGAAGATTTAAAAAATACAATTTTAATTTTTTTTGTCGATAATGAGTATAATGTTTAGTGTTTCATGCTGGGTTTTCACACTTAAATCTTGTGGAAGTTCAAATAACAGAGACATGGTGCTTTCGTTCTACCTTGGATAACAAACGTTTGAACGCAGATGTGGTTTTGAGTAGTGCCATCAAATTTGGCGCTCAAATTCTGAAGACGTTATTTATTTTAGCACACAAAACATTAGCAATTGTCGCAATACACACGGGTCATGATAATATGTTTTTCAACAAAATCTTTAGATTCAACAGTTTCCTGTTGTATAAACTTATGTCATCACTAATATAATAGTAGTCATTTGAATACAAGTATTGTTTTTGATTAGCCGTTAATGTTTTATTGAAAAAGCTGTTATCAATAGAATTTATTATAAAGCTAACGTTAAAATGTTTTAGATGCGGTTTGTTTTCATTTGCTTCTATTAAAATGAATTATTTTGCCAAAAAGCACCGATGGAAATGATTTTTATAACATTTGATGAACATCTTTGTTCTTTTAATCATCGATCCAAATTGTTCCTTTGGTAGTCGTATATTAGCTTACTGCTATAATAACCAGTTAATGCTAACATGCTCCTTTTATCATAATATAATGCTTTGCATTAACCCAAAAGAAGTTTTTTAAAGCAAATTTAGTGCTTTAACTCTTAAGTCTTTGCAGGTTGATTTTTTTTTTCAGCAAAGATTTAAATGGCTTTGAATTACTGGCATTAATGTCAATAAAAACCACTATGATTTCAAATGTTGAAGAAGTTAATTCAACAATGATAATGATAAATTATATGTTTTAAATGGTCCTTAATCAATAGGATACACGCAGAATCCCTTGCGAAAAATCATAAATTTGAAAATGCAGATTTCCCTTTCATGCTCTTTCCAGTTTTTGCTATACAATTTTCAAGATTTATTTGTTCAAAAATTTATTAATAGAGTAATATTCATTTGATGCATATTTTAACATTCATAATTTCAAATAAGTTAGTTATTTTCAGAGTTTTATTTCAACTTGAGCGCTGAAGCATTTATTTGATTTTTCCCTAAATTTATAGTCATAAACTCATAAAAATAATTATGTTTTTATTAGTTTTTGAAGAAACGTTAAAAAGAGCAAAAAGCAATTATTTTTAGTGATGTACGCTTTCAAATGAGTTCACGGATTTATTTCTTCACACTGCCCGAGTAAAATATCGATAGATTGAAATTAAGGTCAAAACCGTTCCAATTTTTTATATAAATTTTATACTCTATATTTTTAACTTAACTATATATTTGAAAAAAAGGTTGAAAATGAGACTAACAGCAAACATGTAGTGAAAAGTTATGATGATGATCTTGAAAGAAAGAGGGTTGTAGTTTTTGTAAGGGACGATACAAGCATTAAAGACACATCAAAAGAACTACCATACTCTGGCAATAAATCCAGTGAGTCTTTCGAGTAGTAGTTTAGTTTTTTTCCAAAGAATTTGATCATTTTGACAAAAATTACAGGCATTATAAGAGTAAAATTTGAGATTTGATAGACACGTTTGAAATGTTATTTCTGCTTAAGTAATAAAGGTACGATAATTGTCAACTTACGCAAACATAATCTACTTCAATTTACCCATACAGGCCCAAATAAATATATTAACTTGACTAAAGATGCATCTCTTCTAAACCAATCACCATTACACATTCTGTCTGCCGATCGTCCTTTCAAAGACTTTTACGAAGAAAATGAAGATTTAAAATATGACAGCCAAGTCACTCTTAAACTCAAACCCAACATCGAAGACACGCCAAACTATGTGCAACAGAATGCTGAATACATCACATTAACTTCTCAACGTCCATTAGCGGTATCAAATAGGTCCTGTTTTCCTATTGGTCCATTTATTAACCAATCATTATCACCACCCTTCTCAAACCACTCTTTTATTTGGCCACGTAAAAAGACCCACAAAATTCACGCTTCGCCCTTTCCGCTGAGGTCTTTTGAAGATCAAGGAGGCAACAATTTTGTCGGAAATGTTACTACTGATATCAGTGTCAATAAAAATTATTATAACAACATAATTAATGACCAGAATAATAATGATAAATGTGAAACAGAAAAAAAAATGTTCAACAAAAATGCTAATCACTTTACAACTAGGAAGGGATGCGATGATAGAAACAACCAAGCTGCGGCCGTTCAACGTTCTGCAGTCAAACAGATGCGGTCACAACATAACAGCGATCAAGAAAAACAAAGTACGAGTCAAGTTGAAAAAAATGAAAACCATAAACACCTCAAGAAGAACAAACAACGAGCAGCATCAACATGGGAAAAAGACATTAACTATTTAACAGACGAATCTTGTTCGCCGGAAGTACAATCTCCACACGTGACATCGAAGTATTTCTTGTCCGTTCCAGATACGAAAGTTTGATTGAGAAAAATTAATTTATTCGGTAAAGTTAAAGAAATAATTTTAACTAGTGTAGAAAAAAATTTGCAATTTTTTCTCAGTAGATGAATTGGGCAAAATACTATGTTTAAAAAATTTGTTAAGTTCAAATCACCAAGAAAATGAAAAATATTCACCTAGTTTTCGAATACTCATATAAATTTCTTGTTTAAATATTATTTGTTGGTTAAAAATTCAAAAAAAAACTAAGTTTTTAGTTAGCATTTGAATTATATATCCTAATAAGCTTTCTCACTCAGACGTCTTGTTGCCAAAGAATGACTGTTGAATAAGCTTATTCAATTAAAAATTTAAATCCATCAAACTCGTTGAGTTTTTGTTGGTTTTGGCACTTTTTAAAATTTTTTTTGATTTGTGGTATAATATTTTAATAATATCTAATCACGTCGACACATTTACGAAGTATCAAAAGCTACGTAACTCAATGATGTGGAGTGGTAGGGGAACTATCATTACAATAAATGATGATTTTTTATTATGATCACTTGTTGGACTATTTAAATATGCACAAAGACTAATTTGACTATAAATGTGTAAGCCATGTAATGTGGTCAGCCCATTCATGTACATACTAATATACCAAGCTTTTCTGTCATTTTCTACTTTTTCAACGCATGTTAACAAATTTTTAAATTGAAGTTTTCTATTTAAAATTATTTTTATTTGAAAATTTGTTTATTTGATTCATTTTCCAGCAAGTTTTCACAAAAAAAGATTTTCATACACGTTTTCATTGCTTTGAAAGTCTCTACTATTAGTCAAGTGTACAATGAAAGTTTCATTTTATATTTTTAAAAATTTTTAAAAGGTTATGTAGAAACTGTGTTAATTAGCAATGCTTAGTAGGTAGATAGCATGAAATACATGGCAGTTTGTATGCTAATACAAAGGTTTTTTCATTTAAGAAAATGGCCACATCAGCTTTCTGAGAGAATAATATTACATTAGCAATTTTTTTGAATAACTTTTTAATGTTTGTTGTTTTTTTTGTGTAAAATTTTTGTTTTTGAGTGGTACATACAGCTTCATTCCAATAATTTTTATTTGATGCGTGTTTGAAACTGAGTTGATTTTTAAATGTTTTTTGATTAGGATTTTTACACCACGTTCCAATAGTAAGCATATTTATTTTTATGCCTTCCATCAAACTATCCTTCTATGTTTGTTTGAATTGTTGTTGTTGGAGGTTTTATCGAAAATACTAGACTGAAATCAACAACAATACTCGGAGAATTTTTTTTTGATGAGGGTTTATTAAATCATTATGGCCATTCAAATCTACTTCGAAAAGTAACTCAAAGAGTATTGATTGAAACTAACTTTGCATCATAAAAACAATTTAACCGCAAAAAATCCAGAGATAATATATATGTTCGAACGCACGATATATTGAATAGGTTGGTTTAGAGAAAAAGAAACTACACTAACTGGAAATTTTCAAAAAATTTTAAATAAACTTGGGAATGCTGTTTTGAACGGAACTAAATTTGAAGTAATTCACTGTAAAGATGGAGTGAATGATTAGCAGCAAAACAAAAAAAACATTATGAATTAGCGGAAATGGCTTACTGGAAACGGAAGTGAAGCAGAAGTTCGAAATATGGAAAAATCCGAGAGTAAAAAACAACGAAACATCAAATTGTTCGTGTTTAATTAAATATGAAATTATGGCATCTCACATCTTTTGTTGCCTTGTTAGTTGTTTATTAGGAAGCATTAGTTAATCAGCTTTTGAAAAAAATCTTTTGAGATGATTTTATAAAATTTATCACTTTCAAATGTTTAAATGAAATATTTTTTTAAAGCTTTTTCGGAACACCTAGAGTGTAAAAAGTCAAAAAAAAGGAATAAGTGCGAAAGCCACTATATTCGAGGTTTGGAATATTATTTGAAATTTGGACTTAACAATGTAATAAAAAACTTTTTAAGATCATTCAGTACTTAATTTTTCAAAAAAATTTCATTTTTAAAGATACATGCTCAAATATATTTTTCTCATTTGAAATTTTATCAGCTTCATAACTTTCTGTAATACTTTAAATCTTTCAATTTCCCTTTTCGTGGTATTTCAAAAAAATCAATTTTTAAAATTTAACTCGTTTTAGTTTATTTCCATAACACTTTGAGCCTTCATTTCAAAAAAATGATGCGATAATAGTAATGCTTTTTCAATTCCAGTGCAACTTTTTATCGGAATTTTTATTCCACTCTCTCTTTGGAGGAATTTTTTCACTTTGTTTAAATATTTTTTGAACTTTAAAATGATAAAAGTTCAAGATTTTATTGAATGATCAAATTTTTAACTTCAAAAACACAACAGTTAAACAAAAGTTGAATAACTATTCAATCATATAATCAATAAGATAAACAGTAATATAATATCCACTGATACCACCCATGAAGACCATCGACCAGTCTTAGAAACCTTCCAGACTCCCATTTCAAACCATTATTAAACATCGAATGACCCCTATATCTATGATGAGGAAGATGATGCTTATCGTAACCTTGAGAAGTTTGTGCAGTCTAATGTTGGCCCAGAAATATTCTAAATTTTGTCATAATTTTATTATTTCTGTATAATTGAGTTTTCTTTAGCCACATTACAGTTCCCATATTCAGATGTTGTTTATTATGTTAATATTTTTTGTTATTGAAACATAACCTTTTTTTCATTGATAATATAAGCCAAAAACAAAAGCAAAAAACCCCTGGAAACAAAATAAAAAGAAGTTTTAAGAGAGAAACTACGAAATTCATTTTGGAATCAGGGTTACTTCGCAAGATAGGAAGGTTTTGTAAACGTGAATGTTCGTACAGAAGGCACAAGGTGAAGTTGAAATATAATATTGAATTTAAAGTGGTAAGAATAAAAAAACAGGCTAAAAAGTTGACAACCTTGAAACTGCTCTTAGTTAATTGAAACTTCAGGATAGTTTTCTGGGTGTTTTCTGTGGTTTTTTTGCTGCAGTTATACTTTTGTCTTTTATATCTGTTTTGTTTTTTACCTTTTGTATAATATAAGTCATTTTTCAAAGAATCTTCGTTTAATTTATTATTCGTTAAAAATGATTGCCCAGAATTACTATTTAAAGAGCAATTGTATTGAAAATTAAAATCAACATCATTCTCAGTTTGTTTACTTTTGAAATCTGTTCCTTTAATATTATAGTTTTGATAATTAAGATGACTTTTATTAATATTTTTAATATTATTATTGTTATTCTTATTGTTGTTGTTGTTGTTGTTGTTGTTTTTGTTGTTGTTGTTGTTGTTGTTGTTGCTGTTGTTGTTGTTGTTGTTGTTGTTGTTGTTGTTGTTGTTGTTGTTGTTGTTGTTGTTGTTGTTGTTGTTGTTGTTGTTGTTGTTGTTGTTATAGTTTTTTTCATTAATGTTGATATTTATGGTATTGTTGTTGTTTTTATTATTAGCTATTTTATTACTGCTGTTATTGTGGATTTTGTCCATTTTATTAATGGTTTTATTTTGATAATTATTATTGTTTTCATCAGAATAAAACCTAAGCCTGCTTTCTTTGTAATTATTTGATGATATTTTTGAGATTTTGTTCAAATGTTTCATCTTGATGAGAGCTTGTTTCTTTTTTATCCTGCCAGCACCTTTAAGACTACCCTTAGCATCATCAGAATCTTTTATTATTCCTGCCATCTTTTGATGATTAACTTTATATTTTCTGCCTGTATCTGAGCTTATTTCAATGATATTTTTGGGCCTGCAATAATTTTTTGTGTTTTCCAATTTAGAACTTATAAAGGTGTAGAAAATCAAAAAAAGGGAAGAAAAAGCCAAAAAGGATTGGATAAAAAAGGGTATTGTGAGTGTGAGGTTGAAGGTTGCTTCCAACATGCACAAGCCAGTTAACTCATCACTCGATACCAATCCATTGTAGAAAAGAAATATAGAAAAGAAAAGATGTAGAAATATTATTGTTATGTTTAGGTGGTCAACAAATGATTTTTTTTTGTGAAGAAGCAAAGAGTTTGAGCTAGCTTGATGCTGGTTTGCTTTTCTTGAAGATTTTCGTTGGTTTTGTTGTTGCATAGAAGTTTTCGAACATAATTTTTGGAAGTCTTCAAACCTATGTTTTTCGATTCTTTCACGTTCATGAATTCTAAAACAATCGTTTCTGTTCAAACTGTAATCAAATATCGAACCAGAATGTAGATAGTTGTTCCAACCACTGGTTTCATTATGAGCCACGAATGATTGGTTCTTTTCTTTGCAAAACTCACAAACATTAATTGTTAGATTTTTTTCTTTTGTGTTTTTTTTTAAATTAATCTTATCTATTATTTTTAGTTGTTTTTTGTTAATTAAAAAGATATACTTCACCTTGAGGTATAAATAAAACACAAATTTAGTATTAATGTAAAAACTGATGAAAAAGGAGTTGAAAAATAATAGATACACAACGAAACAGTAAATGTTGAAAACAGCCGGATTTGCCGAAGTGTAAGCTATTTTAACTGTTTGCATGGATGTTGGAGAAGGTTGTTCTCGATAAAACTGATAATATATGGCATTTTTTGTGTTATTAGTTGAAGACCGTGTGAGGATTTCTTTGCAGCTCGATCTTTCATGCCCAGCAAATAGAAATATTGAAAAAGAGAATGTTAACAATACAAATAGCAAAAGCATTTTCACCAAATAACTAATGGTTTCTTGTTCCAAACCATCGAGTAAAATCTTGGTTTTTATATCAAATAGTGTTGAAACATTGTCTGAGTAATTTTTGTTGAAATCTTCAGTATTTGTTCCGTAAAGGTTTTCACCCGTGTTGAGGTATTTACTGTTAATTCGTTTTAATAATTTTTCAATGAAGATTGAACTTACTACAACCGAACCAAAAACAGTGAACACCAGCATCACAACTTCTGCCACATATTTTTGATCTTTCTCAAATAAAACGTCAGAGTGACATTTTCTAAAACATTTAGCGCTATTTCTGTCAAGGATAGCAACATAAGCTTCCGGCCTAAATAGCCTCGCACATGTTTTACTAATGAAGATTTGATTTAGTTGTTTGTTTTTCAGGAAATATATGTGGTTCATTAAACGTTGTAGAAGCAAATTTTTCTGTAAATTATGATTGTCAAATTGTTGGTGTGTATCATCTCTTTGTTTTGATTTTGAAATGTTCTGATCATAAACCACGTTTTGACTTTGTTCTTTTGATTCTGGAAAGGCTTCTATACACATGTTATTGTTATCATTTTGCTGAGGAAATGACTCACAGTCTAAAGCTGGGGGCCAGGAGAATCCAAATTGGTTCATAATGGGCTGGCAGCTGTCACGGGATAGAACACACAATCCTCTACAAGGACCTACCGAAATGGATGTTGTTTTTTCGATAGGACAATAGGGGTAGACAGCAGAACAGAGGAACCATTTTAAATGTTTTGAGCATCTGTAGTTAAATAGTGGCATGAACGTTTCCAATACAGCTTCTGCTTCCATTTGGTTTTCGTGGCCAAGAAGGTTAGGCATGGACGTGTAGGTATAAAATTCACGCATTACTGAATAACACATTGAAGATTCAGAAATTTTTTCACACGTTGGTTTCACATTATAATCTTCAAGGAAATGTTCGTTCACGTCGTACCCTCCATCACTGACTGTTTCAAAGGGGGGTATGTTTGGCAAGTACTCCCGGTTGTTTGGTATCGGGCTTGTTTCTAACTTAATTTTACCCTTTTCATGGTTTCTAGCTATTGATTTAAAACGTTCAAAAAAGTTTCTTTTAACTTTATAGGATAAACTTACATCAGTATGTATGAAAAGAAAAACAAAAACTAAACTAATGGGGTGGGTTTTTAGCTTAGATAGTAAAAATATATTTACAAGAACTAACATTTCTACAACTTTTTCATAGTTATAATTTTTTAGTTCAAGTTACTTCATAGAATTTAAATAATAGAAAATTTAAAGTTAGATTGAGAACACAGTTTTATATATACTTTCTCTACTAAGGGCCACTACAAACTCAAACATTCACTGTTTTTCTTCATAACTTCAGCCCAATATAAATTAAATTAAATATTCAATAAACTGAAGACATTATTAAAAAAAGTTAATATTTAAATAAATTGTATAAAAAGGTATTTAAATAGAGATATTTCATCTCACACACCCAAACATTTAAGTGCCTTTAGCAGGTATATGCTAGCCTTTGAGTTCTATAAATCGTTGTGTGTAGTAGAAATTTTTCAATAAATCTCTTTTAAATCCTATTATGATAATTAAAAATGTATTTGGAGCGTTCTTTATGAAGTAAGTAAAAAGTTTAAAAATAAATTTATACAAGGTTCTTTGAATTATTTCATCATTGATAAATTCGATTGAATTTTAAGCAATGAATTCCAATAATTAGGAAATTTCATTATCAATAATGGTATATTATAAAAAATTTCTAATAATAATAATAATAAATTTATATATTGAAAAATAATATAAGACAGTAAAACTAGATAAGGTTGAAGTCTTATCGTGAGTACCATTCAATAAGGCAATTATTAAGTAAAATAAAGCTCTAAAAAGGTCTATATATTACAAATTTAAACTTTATACAAGCATCAAGGTGCCTATAATGACTCGTTTTGAATGTTCTTTGAGTGGAGTTTGATGTTTTTAAATCTTTGGTATGAGGGATTTAAATTTATTAAATGAGTCTTTCGAAAAAAATTTTAAAAAGTGAAATTTTCTAAATATTATTTTTACGTAGATTTAGGAATTTAAAAACTTGAGAGAAAACTTTATGAATCGTTATAAATGGGAAACCGAAGAAGGAAGGACTGTTCAATAAATATCCTTCACTGTAGACTCCAAACTAACTTTTAAATCGATCAATCTCAATATTAATAAACCTCCACATACTTCGTAATAAAGTCACATATAGCCATACATACAGGCACATGTAGCGATACATACAAGCACAGGGGCATATACAATCTCAAGTGTTTGCTCTTTCTAAGCCTTTCTTATCGTACAACAGTCAAATTCTTGTTTGCTCACTTCTCCACACGGTGCCATTACTGCGCATATTCACACACATTTATAGCATAATTTTAAAAATTATTAATTTATACGTTTGTTTTTTAATGAGTCTTGACTAAAAAAGCTGGTTATCATACAGAACTTATCGGCTGCTCATATTCTTATCAGTAATTGAATTTTTCATTTCAAATTTAGTTCGGTTGGAAAGATTTTTGTAACATCCAGCTGTAAATTATGAATTCATGCTTTTGAACTATTTTTGAAATACCAAGTATTCTGATTTAGAATGTATGTAAACATTCCTTTGAAACTTGAAAAGAGAACATGCAGAGGACTTTGGAACTAAAGCAGAATATGAAAACTATGTTTGTTCTGAACATGAAAAAATATTGATGCATTTACATTTTTCCAAAATTTAAACCTAAAGTCACCTTTGTGAAGCAGAACATTTGATCTTGCACTTCTCAAAAACTGTTGATTGCTTAAGCTTACCTGATGAAACTGCTCATATAAATTTACTCTAAAAAAAAATAATTTATTTATCTAGCGCCAAGGCAAGCAACTGAGTCGCACTGCTACAAATTTAATGTAACGAAAACACATTGTAGAACAATAATGTAATTGTTGGCCCACGCGGGGTCGAACCCGGTAACTTTAGATAATTAGTCTAACGCTCAACCACTGAGCTAGAGGGGCCTGGTTTGTGGAAATTTCTTTACATACACAAAGTAGATTTCTAAATCTAAACTATTTTTTAATTTTTTGAAAACTTCTATTTAACTATTGTTCTGAATCAAAACATCATTTTGACCATATCAATAACGTGAATTAATACATCTATTAATATAGAACATTTTAAAGTAAAAAAAAATGAAAACTGATAAAATTAATAGCTACAAATTACTAGGTGGCTTATAGAATGTGGAAAAACGATGGATGTTCTAAACCAATTGAAAACAATAGTAAATAGCGGGAGAATAACCAATTGAATAAAAACTAGAATTTTATTTAAGATTATCTTCTTTACTGGACAAGTGTAAGAAGATACATGATGGAGGGGATTCAAGAAGAGATTTTTTGTCTTTTATGTAGAAAGATTGTGGGTAAAAAAACTAGTAAGTTCAATATTGAATGATGTATACAACGATTTTTTAAAGCATCCAAAGAAGTTTTGCCACAAACTGCTTAAGACTCTAATCACTCTGACGGAATATTTTTGAATAATAGAACCAGAAAGGAAAAAAGAATTATAAAATAAAATAATGAAACAGTTATTTAAAAATTGATTTTGAACAGTTTTATTTCATGGTACAGAGAGGTGTGTTTGACGACAGAGAATAGGGATAGATGAAAAACAAGCAACTTTTAATAAAATGATCGGAAGCAATATCCACCAACAAACTTTGTAAAAAGATTAAAAGAGAATTTTAAAAAAATTAAAAAAAGCCGAAACTAAAAAAAATGTCGAGAAAAGAGTAGTTAGGAACGAAATTAAATGTGTGATGTTGGTTGACAAATGCTAAAAGTAGATAAACTTACAAAATTTGATGAGAAAAAGACAAAGTAAAATACCTTAAAATACTTAAAGAGGTATGAGAAAAAAGACTGATCACGATTGGTTCAAAGTATACGTACAACCTGGTAGAGTGTGGGTTAGTTGAAATTTACATGTGTAAGTGGAAAAATTATTTAAGTTATGGAAAATAAAATAGCGTTAATATAAAATAAGCTAAAAAGTGATGATATTTAAAGGGTCAAAATTAGAGTTAAGAATTTTAAGTGAATTCTTTCCAAAGAGCGAAAGATTTATTAGAGGATGAACAGTTGAGTAAGCATGAAAACCCAAGAGATTAAACTAAGATTTAAAAAAACAATAGCAATTAGATGCTTAAAATGCACAAAAAACTGAAAAAATTTATAAACACAAACAACTTCTGGAATCTCATCCAGATATTCTTACACGCACAAATTCATTTTCTTCGCTGAATTAACTGCTAGTTATCATTATCTTGAAGCATATTACTAACTCGCACCATTGGAACCTTTTAAAAATAACCAATGCAAGATTTATTCATGTCAAAAGTAGTTTTGCTTTGTTGAAAACTCTGATTTTACTACTCATATTTAATGAATTCAAAGTGAAGCGATGTGGGGATAAAATTCGATCCGTTACCAATTGCATTTATTTATAAAACCCAAAACAAGTCATAACAAAATATATATTTTCAATCTAATTAAAAATAGGTGTCTTAAGTAAAAATATATTTCCACATTAAAACAATAAGTAACAAAGACATGAAATTTAAAATATTAAATCGATTTCAAAAATATCTGAAAAAAATTATAAAATTTTCGTTCAAAACCACATAGCACATACGTAATATATAGGCACTTGATAAACATTCACAGAAAACAGTGATGAATCTCAAAAATAATTCCTTTACACAAGTTACAGTTTAAAAGGTATATATACATCTTGTTGTACATAAAAGTTAACGTTGGAAATTCTATAAAAGTATATTAACGGTATAAAGATGTTATGTTGAAGGCGTTCAACCAATGTAGATAATGAAGTTTAAATCGTACAAAATTAAATGCAAAATGTCGTTCTTATTCCATATACTTTCGCTGCAGTCGCTAGATGGTTTCACAGATAACTATAACAATAAGCCTTAACGAAGTGTGATGTTAGTCTAATATATAATCTCCAATGAAAGATCCATCTTCATTATACTTCTTGCACTCATCGTCGTTGTACTCACTCCCGATGCTCAACTCAGTGCTGAACAAGGATATCCTACTCATTCCTCCATATCTGTTTGTTTAGTTACTTTGTGCTATCACCAAAAATAATCTGTAATTTAACAACCTTGAAAAATTATATAATAATAAACTTTTTAAAATTTATTTTCAATAAATTTTTCAAAAGAATTTTAATAAAATCTGCGACACATCTAGATAATATACATAATCTAGATCGAAATAAGATTTTTCTATCAAATAATCCAATGTCACCGTCTAGTGTATTGCCTGAACCCTTCATGTTGAATCTCATCTAGAGGATCCTTGCCATTGTTTCGTTCTTTCTCATCCACTGTGTTGAGTATGGTGGAAATAATAAAGAAATTAATGCGCCAAATAAATTAATAGAAAAATCCATTTTTAGTAATATTTAAAGCTAATTTTGTCATAATTTTCTTAGCCATATTTCACGACGACTTGAGAAACGATAATATGACAGATATATTATCAAAATTAAAACACATTTTAGTTTAATATACTTTATTCAAAACAAAGTTTTTCAATAGAATAAAACTTATTGAACAGTATAATATACATCCATAAACTACCCTCACCTATGTAAGTGGCAGATCTGCATTTGAGGAAGTTGACGAGAATGATGATGAGTGCCGAGATCAAGACGACGATGGCCACACCAACAAAGGAAGTCATGTATAAAGATGGACGCCTGAATACCTCACCTTTGGTGAAGTATCAAATGGGAAACTGAATCAGTTTAATTGAATCATTTGGATCATACGTAATATAAATGGCTGAAGCCGTTTGAATAAAGTTTTCAAGAGAAACATCTTAAATACTTCTAGCTAAAATATTTTTTAAAGCTTCAAATTATGCAGTTTCATAATACATTTACTTTTGAAAATAGTTATACACATCGAAAATTTTAACATTATCTTTAATCATATTTTACAGCATCCTTATTTTGATGTTTTAAAAAACAAAATGGATCCAAAAAATGATTATAAACGGACCAAACTGAAACTAGTGAAATAAAAGATATATAAAACTTAAATATCTCACGAAGAATCTGGGCAGAGGTTCGTTTTGTGGGCTGAGGCAAGAGCCAGGCAACCCTCTCATCAGAACTGTAGAGGTTACTGGCGATGCATTTGTATTGGCCTGAATGGGTGTCCCAGGTATTCAAGAGAAGATTTTGATCCAAGTCTTTGAGCCAATTCATTTCAAAATTTAATATTTGGTCTTGATTTAACAGTGATCTAGAGAATTCTAAGTTTCCTGTTAAGATTTGGTTGTTTATTAAACAAAGATGGTTTTTAAAATAATAAATAATGAAATTATATTTAATGAATATTTAAAAATAAAATAACAATAATGAAAAAACCCACTATCGGTACTTGATGTGTTCTTTATAGGCATCCATTCAGAGCCATTGAACTTGTACCATGTGATGTTGCCAGGAAAGTGTTTGTCAAACACAGCCTCGCAATTGATGCTTATATTGGGAGTGGTTCCGTTGTAAAATATGTGTGATGGGCCGTCAACAACTTCTGTCGTGCCTTTAATGATAAAAATTTCATTAGATAGTTGATGATGTAGAAATAGTAGCCCAAAGGTAGCAAAAAAAAAACATTAAGTATTCATTAGACAAAACTTCTACAGTCAACAAAACAAAATTCATGTGATTCTACACTTTTTTCTTAAGTAGTTATTGATTAATCCCCTCAACTTTCAATAATATATTTACTTTTTCACAAATATAATTTTTATTGTAATTAAACCACAAATGATGTTGAAGAAACATTCGATAGATGGTGTACTTATGACAGTGATGGAAGTGCTTTTGGAAGCTGCGCCCATCTGATTGGATGCGATGCACTGTATGATGAAGGATTTGTTCTCTTCATTGAAGCCAATTTTCTTCAATATGTGTAGTTTTTTTCCTTTCGATCGCACTTTAAACTCTGAAGTTTTCAATGTTTTGTCAAACATGAATTGTGATTTCTTAAATTATTATTTTCAGTAATTTGAACAAAAAAATTAGCAAATACAATTATCTTTCAAATAAATAAATAATTAATCTATATAGAAATCAAATCCAAACCGTCCATTTATCCTCTAAAACCTCCTAATTAAACATGAAACACACCGTAACTGGATGTGGCACTCGACTCCCCCACGACAGCCAGCCCATTATAGAACCATTCAATGTGGGGCTCAAGAAGGCCCTCAGGTGCGCAATGTAGAGTCAAATTGGTCAGCATGTAACCACTCCTCTCTGAAACAGACTCCGATGCAAAATACGGCTTCACTGTATATTATTATTGTCGTTTTAATTTAGTTATTTTTCTATTTTAAAATTCAGATTACATAGCTGTTCATGTCCCAGAAACCAGGATAGACGGCCGTCGGCTAAGCTTTCAATATAAATTTTCGGCACGTATAGTTCAGAGTTAGAACTTTAAACTAATTATCTAGTTATAAGGTTCGATCCCGTGTAGGCCGACAATTAGCACCTGTTCCACAGTGTGTTTTCGCTACATTAAATTTGTAGCAAGTGCTTTGATCTATAAGGAAAAGCGCTTTACATTAAATTACATAAACTACTTATATTTTGGTCAAGAGCAGGCCATTTTAATTTTATATGACTGCCAGCCGAGCTGACCTCAAACTTGAAATTATCAAAATTCAAAATACGTTGATTTTACTTTACAGGTAGCTTGCCTACCTATGATTATGCGCCTGCAACGATACAGAATATCAATCTGTCGGTACTTGATACTATAGTCCATTGTTATTCGGGTTATAACAAAAATAGTCTTCAACTACTGGCGCTAAATCGCATGTAGGTCAAGACACATAAGTATTAATATTTTTAAAATTTCAAGCACGTGCAACTAACATTGAATCTCAAGCTGCAAGTAATGAGCGTCGACTCCAAACCGATTGAATCCGATGCAAACGAAATATGAGGGCGTTGTGGTGAGAACATTCTTGAGCACAAGCCTTGTGGTGGTCTCATGTGGAACATAGAATAAGGATTTTTTGCGTCCAACAAGATCAAAAAAGAATGAATCTTTACGCGTCTTTAGTTCATTTAATGATGAACCGTTGAGCCAATGAATTTTAGGCAGAGGTCTGTTGGAGATGGAGTAAGTTTTAAAGACTAAACATGTAGATAGACATACTCAACCAACCGACAACAGCCAATCAATCAAATACATTGAAACAGTCAATAAATTTTATAACTCATTCCCTTTCCTTCAAATATGGGGCAATACAAAGCGACAAGATAAAATGAGACAACAATGAGGCATGGTTATACTAACAATCCTCTGAAATTACAGCTTAGTACAACAGTATCTCCTTTCAAAACCTCAATCTTTTGAGTGTCGTTTAAGGGTCGTCTTGTGTTAACAGGAGAAAAAATGGCCGTTTGGTGGGTTGTCTCATTGACACCTGTATATGGTTTGTATGTGTAAGATATCGTGTTCAACGATGTTAATTGGTCGACTAAAAGCAATAGACGCTTGAACGATTTTCTTATAAGGTACCAATCTTAAGAATACCGGTATTAGAAAATTTTTTCCTATTAAGCTTCTCAGCAGAAGTTCATAAGGTTAAGACAGTAATTGATTGATTGTAATTATAAAAAAAATTCACTCTTTAAATAGATGGTGTCAAGACCCTGATAAGCATCGCATTCTGAGTTCTGATACCCACAATGGTATTTCTTGCTGAAGTCTTCAGTAATGATAGGGTGAAACTGAAGATTGCCTGCATGGAGTAAAGGAGGATTTATATTGGTGTATTTATTTATATGTTCAATCCCGTTAATCTGGGAAACAAGGATTTTGAACGAAAATCATGATTATTATCACCATCGTATAACTACAGTAAGAGTTTCAAAAATAATTGCAGGTCCAGCCAGAAAAAAGAAAAATCTGAAAAAGAGTGGTCGAAAGGAAGGGCATCCTTCAAGAAAAACTGTCACAAAGTTAATGAAAGTCCTTTTCGAGTCAGATCTTTAAATGTTGATTCAGTGAGAGGGAAGGCTTCTGAAGTGGTGGAAACCATGTCGAGGAGGAGAGTGTTGTTTACAAGAGACTCGTTGAAAAACCAACCTTAAACTTATTGCAGACACAGACTCTCGATATAAGTATTTTGGTTGTGGGAATGATGAGGGCACTTGTGGTGTAGGAATTCTACTGGCTGAAAAGTGGTGGGAGAAAGTGTTTGAAGGGATTAGAGTCTCAGATAGAATCATTCTCATTAGAATGGTGGTTGGATCAGTTTTGTTTGTTTTTGTGAGTGTTTATGCACCTCAAGCTAACCTTAGTGAGAGTGTAAAAGATCAATTCTATTATGCGCATCAATCCACCATAGCTAGAGTTTCATCTTCGGAACAGCTAATCATAAGTAGAAATTGGAATAGCCATATAGGATCACACTCTACTGCTTTTGAGAATGTGCATGGTGGACAGGCTTTGAGAAAAAGAAACCATGAAGGTGAAAGACTGCTGGAATTTGCTGTTGCCAATGAGCTGGTTGTTGGTAACTCCTGGTTCAAAAAGAAATTTGAACATCTGGTTACATACCAGTCAGAAGATTGTAAAACCCAAATTGACTACATATTGTATAAGAGAAGTTTTAGAAAAATGGTATCTAATGTGAAAGTCATTGTTGGGGAGGAGTGTGCAACACAGCATAGACTGGTGGTTGGTGACTTCAAGGTTTGCACTCATACTCACCCCAAAAGAAGGTTTGTTCCTCGTATAAAAGTCTGGAAACTAAAAGACTTTGGAAATCAAGTTGAATTTTCTAATTTTTTCAATGCATTAATCCAAGGAAATGAAACTGGTAAAACTTTGGATGAACGTTGGAAGTACCTGAAAAACAATTTGATTAATGCTACAAACAGTTTTGTGGAGTCTCTACAAAACATACCTGGAAGAGGAAGACTTGGTGGTGGAATGACAAGGTGCAGCAAGCTGTGTCCCACAAACGCAAATGTTTCAAAGTATGGAAAGCAGGAGGAGACAGACATGCTTATCAGGCGGCTAAACGTGCATCCAACCCTGCTGTACACATAGCCAAAACTGATGCTGAGAAGTTTGCGTTTAAAAAAATCAATCCCAGATCTATTGAGATATATCGACTGGCTAAGCAAATGCAACGAGAGAACCAGGACGTCATTGGGGATAAACCGGTGAGAAATAATAATGGCCAAATGTCCCTGGATGTTGATTCCAAAAAAGAAGCATGGAGAGAGCATTATATGCACCTTCTCAATGTGGAGTTTTCATGGAATCCAAGTGGTTTGTCTGAAGTCTATCCCGTGGAAAGTCCCAGCAAACCTATCACTACAGCAATGGTTAGAAAAGCCATTAATAAGATGAGCCTTGGGAAAGCAGCGGGTCCTTCAGGTATTGTTGCTGAGATGCTCAAGGCCGCAGGTTCTAGTCGTGCTAGTATGATTCGAGACCTCATTGAAGACATAATCTTTGAGAACCTTATATCGTCTGAGTGGCAAAAAAGTCACATAGTTAGCGTATATAAGGGTAAAGATGATGCTTTAAACATGTCTAACTATAGGGGTTTGAAATTAATTGATCAGGTTATGAGGGTTTTGGAGCGCTTAGTGGAAGGTTTTATCAGACAGATTGGTGATTAATGATATGCAATGTGGTTTTATGCAAGGTCGGGGTACAACTGATGCCATATTTATCCTCCGTCAGTTACAGGAAAAGCATCTGGTTGCTGGTAAGCCCCTCTACTTAGCATTCATTGATCTGGAGAAAGACTTTGACAGAGTGCCACGAGAAGTGATTTGGTGGAGTATGCGAAAATTGAAAATTGATGAATGGCTTGTGAGAATTGTACAATCCATGTACAAGGAAGTGAGAAGTAGGGTGAGAGTTGGTGATGAGTATAGCAACTCGTTTGATGTTCGGATAGGTGTCCATCAAGGTTCTGTTCTTAGTCCATTAATTTTCGTTATTGTGCTGGAAGCTATATCTATGGAGTCACGTACAGGTTGCCCTTGAGAAATCTTGTATGCTGACGACTTAATGGTAAGTGCTCAGTCCATGGATGTGAAGTTGAGAACATGGAGATCGAAGATAGAGTAAAAGGGGTTGAGGGTGAATATGTTTAAGACAAAGCTAATGGTTTCTGGTTCGAACCTTAATGTGTTGAGAAAATCTGGGAAGTATCCTTGAGGTGTATGCCAAGCAGGTGTGGTAGAAATGCTATTCAGTGTGGAGGCTGCAGGCAATGGGTACACAAGAAATGCAGCGGCATAAAAGGCCCTCTAACTTCGGATCTTAACTTTCGATGCACTCGTTGCCTTGGTACAGCACGGCCTGTTGATGGGAGATTAGTGAAGGAAGTGATGATTGGTGATGAAAAACTGGAAGTTGTCCCAGAGTTCTGCTATCTTGGAGATATGTTATCTGCAGGTGGTGGATGTGAGCTTGCTTCAATAACACGTTGTAAGTGTGCCTGGGCTAAATTTCGCCAACTTCTTTCACTCCTTGCTAATCGTCATTTATCATTATTGACCAGAGGCCGTGTTTATTCAATCTGTGTCAGAAGAGCTATGTTACATGCTGCTGAAACATGGCCCGTAACAGTTTCCACATTGAACCGCCTTAGACGAAATGACCTTGCCATGATTCGCTAGATGTGCAACATAAAAACGAATGATAACTTTTGCTCTCACTCACTCCTTTCAAAACTTGGCATTCGGGATATTGAGGTAGTTCTTCGTACAAGCAGGATGAGATGGTTTGGACATGTAGAGCGTAGCGTTGGTTGGATTTCTCAGGTGCGAAAGTTGGATTTAGATACTTGCAAGAAGCCTGGTAGGCCCAAAAAGACTTGAAATGAGCTCATATTGAATGATAAAAGAAAGCTAGATATGGTTTGTGCGGATCCACTCGATAGCTCTGAATGGAAAGGCCGACTTCGAGATAGAACTTTCAAAAACCAACCCTTGGTAAAGAAAAACGGGCTATAAAAAGGATTTGATTGATTGATTGATCGTCATCATCATTTTATTTTTTATTATAGTCAGCATCTTTCCCTTTTCCAAGGGGTCACTGACTTCTTTCTATGACCTAACTTTCTCTCTCGATTTCACGCTGTCATAGCCATCTTTAAGAACTAATCCAAGCCCACGACAAAGGTTTTCCATCATCCCTTTCCAGGTTAACCTTGGCCTTCCCCTTCCTCTACTACCTACAACCTCAAATCTCCACGCCTGTTTGACACAGTCGTCATCCTCTTTTCTTACTACATGACCCAGCCATCTCAAACACCCTTGCCTCACCACCATCGTCATCATCAATGAAATTAAGACAACCGTTAACTAGTCATTGCTAATAAAATAAGAGATTTTTTTATTTATTTACTGATATTAAGAGTTGTTTTATTATTTGATGAAATGAATTTAACATAAAGCTTTCGAAATGTTATTGAAAACGTGAAGCCTCCTTTCAAGCCTCTTCAAAAGCACTTGGATGCTTGAATAGGATTACCTCACTTAAAGATGCGCACTCAGTGAAACTTCGAAAATATTAGTGCTTATTCTTTTAAATTATTGACATAACTTTTCAATCACGACGAGGAAGTGAATCAATTTAATTTTTAAAATGAACCATTGAAAACTAACCGTTATTATCGACAAAGATCCTATCAGTATCGTTAAAAGGTTTTCCATTTATTTTCCATTTGTATGAGTGTTGTTGAGGAAATGCTTCGATTCTGGAGCACTCCATTGTGAATGCCAGTCCCGGTGCTAATGTGCCCATCGAGAAGTGATGGCAGGATATAATTAGATGGTACGAAAAATTCTCAAGTGGATTTACATTATGAGGATAATTATGTAACTATACACACAAACTTGAAACTGGTGTTTCAAATCAAATTTTTATTTAAATTTATACCCGAAACGTCTTTACAAACATAGACAATAAAAGAAATAGTAGAGTTACAAAAACTACAAAAGATATATATGCAATATAAAGCATACTGGCATTAAGGGTGATTTTTTTAGGGTTAGCAGGCTTGACGTAACAGTGCATGGCAGTTATGTTAGGTGATGTGATGGTGCCGAGAGGATTTGATGCGATGCATCTGTATATGCCATTCAAGAAGGCTGGATCTATAGAAGTATTCCTGAGTGATTCCAGAATAAATTATCACTCGCTATTTCTATATAGTAAAATCGCTTTTAATGTCAATTTTTTTTATAATAGGATTGTAAAAGATAAAGAAATGTTATTAATTTAATTTCATTTATTTTTAGTCTATGATAAATCTTAGTTTTTTAATATTTCATTCATCTTGCTTCTTTTTGATGAAAATGGAATTGTGAAAAACTTTTATAAAACACCTTGTAGGAAACGACAAGTAATCTTCATACTCTAGTCTTTCATTATTCTTGAGCCATTGAACTCTACAGAATAAAATTATAATCAAATAAGAAATTTTTCGCAGATCTTAAAAAATTGAAATTTAATTTAATTACTATAAAACATTTCGTGCAATTCAACATGGCTTAATGCGTATCACAGAAAATTTAAATTTATATAGAACCTAGGAAGTAGCACAATAGATAGCCATTAAAAGATTAAATGCGTTGAAAGGTAGATTAGCAATTACACAAATGAGAGTGATATTTACTTTGGTAGTGGATCACCATCCACCGGGCAATCTAGTGGAGGCTTGTGTCTGAAATAAATCAAAGTGCTGAACTCCTTGATGAATACTGGAGCCTTCAGAGCTGCAGTGTGGTAGCAAATTAAATACATATATATCGTTTTTATAACTGTGGGCTGTTTTAAAATAACAATGGGCAGAATCATATGGCGTCATTTCTTTGAGCTTTTTGACGACTTAGCGTTTTAATTATTGTTAATAATTTATACTTGATAGCTGAATTTGAAAATTGATTAAAAAACCCATATCATAAGTTCAAACCATCGAAACTTGAAAAATAAATTTTTCGATATTAAAACATCAGATAAACTATAGAAGACCCACATGACATGGAAGAAAATATAGATCAAAAGGTTAGAAATTCAATTAAAATAATTGAACAAATAATAAGCATATCCTGTCCCGCTACCTTGTCATTACCTGTGTCGTTTATAAAATACTAATATAACACTCAACATCTCAAAACATCTCGAAATAACCCGTGATATAATTTTATAATATATTTATAGATTATAGTTTTAAGATTTAATTGAAAGGTCATTTTTTACATAAATTTATTTTTAAACAAGTAACTTTTTCTCATACATTTATGCTTCGAAACATACAAAAAACAGACGATAGTCGTAAGCTTTCAGAATCCTATTCCTTAAAGAAGTAATGATTATGATAATGATGCGGTAACAATGAAGAAGATGCAAATGTATTTGGGCCAAGGATCACCTGATGACTCTGGACTTCAAACGTCTCTATTGATAGCTCCATATTATTGGTAATAAACCTTGAGAATAAGTAAGATTTTCCTCATACGAAGATTTAAAAAACAAGAAATAATAAGAATAATAAATAATAAAAATAATAATTAATAGTATCAGGTCATAATGATACTGGAAGTCGATTTAAAACATGCCATTCTTGAAAAATCGCAAAGCTTCGGTCTTAAATAAAAATTATAAACATTCGAAGTGTTTTATGTTGAATTATTTATTTGAAGCTTGAAAAAAAATAATTATAAACACGTTTTAAACCACTTTTGGGTTATTTATGGCTATCGTATTAATTTATGAAACCGATATAATTATACCAAAACTATCGAAGACCTTAGGAGATTTTTTGATGATTAATGATCACATCATATTATTGGTACGAGTCTTTTGAGGTTTTCCGCTTGAAGAATTATATACAAGGTCAGAGAATCCAAACATTAAGAATAATGCTTTTCAACTTAACCCTATAATTATGAATTGATCAAATAGCTTTTTAACAACTAAACGATGCCGAATTCATTAGACTTAGTTTTTTTTAGATTCTTATATAAGATACATTGGACCCCCCTCTATATTAAATAAAAACGATCTTATAACAAGCGCATATTTAGATGAAAATAAACCCGTTAAAAAGCTTTCATAGATGATTTAATTAACCAAAATATAAGTCATAGGTTAACATCAGATATGAATGATATTGGCACATAATCAAGTACGGACATCATATTGAGTAATCCCAATTTCCGACTATTAATGTTATATAACTACTTATAAAGGTATGTTATACAACTTTGAAAACTTTTAAGGTGTCAGACGAATGACATGCAAAAGCCGAATGAAGATAAAATAATGAAGGCATCAACTATTGGGTGTACTGTAATGAAAAAATGAAGGAGATTAAATGAAGAGGTGAGTGGATGAATCAATGGATAAAGTTGATTGAATGCAGGCGATTAATTAGGTCTATTGAAGCTCCATACCATGGTTTTTCGGCATGCATTTCACAATTAATTAAACACTCCTTGATAACTTCAAATTTAAGTATTTAAATATAATGGCAATTTTACCAAGTTTTAATATGTGTGAACTTTTGTTATTACTACCAAAAAGAATGAAAAATAGCTCAAAAATCTTAATTCAATGACTATTTTAAGTTATAAGATTTGAAATTTTTTTATTGATTCTCAAGACAAATTAGTAAAAAAAACTAATGAACCAAATATTTATATTTAAAATGTACGAAGCCTTCGTTAACGATGCAACAAAGTACTATTTTTATGGTTTAAAGTAGTTTTAAATCAAGCCAAAAAATCCTTAATATTTTCAACTGGCCATAAAACATATCCGTCCAAATTATCACACCTTTATCCAATATCAAAACCCTTGCTAAGTTTATTTTGTGTTGACACAGTAACATCACCACATTCATTAAATTGTTATTATTGTTTTAATTATCTTCTAAGCACCATGAATTCTTCTCAGTTAACAATCATAATATAACTCCATAAAGGCTCATCGTAAAATTTCTTAATAGAACATTATTAAATGTTTTGTATTAATACCATCATTTTTTGATATTATTATATCATAAATCTTATGATATGGTTATGTTTCGATATACATGTTTTCAATGGCATGATAACTCACATGTTGATAATATGCAGGCGGTAGTGAGGATGAGATAGAAGTTGCTGAGGAATACCATCATACTTCCACCTTCAATTTTGATCAACATATGAAAGATTATGGCATTATTACTAACAATTTTACTACTAAACAATTAGTAATAATTATTTCTACCGTATTTAACATCATGGAATATGTTTGTGTATAAGGTTTTAAATCTTTAAAGTTTAAAATTAAAATTTTTCCGTTAAATAAATCGTTTATGAAAATGGAATTTAAATATACATCAAGTCATAATATCTAAATCATAATGAAACAATAAGCGCTTGAAGAGTTTTGTGTGTATGTTTCTAATGTCACTCATTTATTAATATTCACGCACTGAGTGATTTTTGGCAGTCTTTTTTTGATTAATGGCCTATCATGCACTTTCTCAAGCTTGTGAGCTGGTTTGACACCAAAATTGATTAGTTTTTATAAAAATCTTATTAAAAAATATCGTTTTTTCCTATTAAATCCAATAGTGGTGTTTTTAACAAAAAGTGAAGTTTGATCAATTTTGGCACGGTTTATTAGTCTCATGCCCTTTTAAGCGCTAGCAACTATTGGAAACAACATTCGTCAAACAGGTGCTAAACAGGAATCGAACAAATATATAAGCATTTTTATATTGTCTAAAATTTCCAATTTAAATGATAATTAAGGTGTCATAAATAAAATATTATACAAAAAAATTTAAGAAACCTAATTAATAATGAAATTATCAAAAATTATAGATTTTAATTTATAATGTTTCAAAATTTATTTTTTGACGTGACATTTTAAACGAGTCGATAGGACAAATGTTCATAGAATAGAATACTGTTGGAAAAATAATAAGGATTTAGAAAAGTTTGTAAGTCATGCATTAGTTGTAATTTATTCAAGTATATTTAAAATGTTAATTTTAAATTGATCATAAAAACAATATTAATTTAAGCAATTATTCATAATTTTTTCAAATTTCAAATATTGTTTTAAGACATAAATCCTGTGAAAGTAAAAGTAATGAGTAACATCAACTTGAACAGTCACGTATTTATCAATAAATATATTGTATTTTTTCAATGATACACACAAATACCCTAATCAAGTTAATAAAAAATAAATTAATAGGTTTTTCATAAAATCTTTATAATTTAATAAAGGACAATAAAATTGTTCAATAATTTTCAAAAAATTTTATCTACTATGTTTGTTTTATACCATTAAGGGAGAATTAATTATGACTTTGTTTTTTGTCCTGTTATGATTGGCAGTTCAAATGGAACATATTCAACAGGATAATTAGTAAAGAAATACCTTAATTGGATAATCAAAAGATTAATAATACAGTAAGAAGATTATATGAAAATCTATATTTTGGAGTTCTATTTTTTACCATGTTCCAAGCAACCAATGAAAACTCAATTTCAAAACAGTGTTGCATATCTTTGCGTATTCATCAAATTCAATTTTTCAACATCAATAACTGGTTTTGATAGAAATCATAAAGCTAAATTTCTTAAATCAAGGAATTAACTTGAAATATGAGTCTGAAATGCAGATAATGGTGGATAAAAGACACCATCATTAGTTACTTCAAGATAAAAATGATATATGCAAAAAATTTGATAAATAATAAAAACATTAAAATTTAATTAAACTTCTAAAATGTTAAAAACGAAAAAATTGCTTGTAAGATCTGTTGGAATAGTTTTTAATATTCACTGGTGCATATAACGAAGGCGCAAAAGGCAATTATTCACTTAGCATCAAAGAAGCCACATTGACCTATAAAAATAAAGTATTAATGCTTCATCATTCATCTTATATCCAAAAATACTTGTTGGTGATTAATATTCAAGCATATCTTTCACATTAGGCAATATTCAAAGATACATTTAGAGATCCTCTTAAGAGCTCAATGTCTAAAACGCCCATAGACAGAAGGATAAATGATTAAAAAGCCATCACAATTACTTTAATGTATCACGGACTGTGCTTTCACGAGAACCTTCTTGGCACACCCATACATTAAATATAAAAATCTTTGAAGATTGAAAATATGATATATAATATAAACATGATTGAGACAAATTACATAGAGAGCGGAAATATACCCATGGTAAAAGTTAATATAATTTATAGCGATCATCACGATTAGGTAGGTGCTTGTTAATCAGTGAAAAAAAGCCTTCAACACCAACAATAATTCATAAATAATCAAGGCGTGAAAGAGTTCCTGAAGTTCTGACCATCAAATTAATGGATTTTTTATTTATATGGGCGTTAAGTTACTTTTATGATTTAAACAAGATCCCAATGTTTACATATAAAATTTCTATTGATAAATTCCAATGATAAAAAGAAATTTAAAACATCCATCAGTCTCTTCAAGTCAACTGCATGTAAGTATTTTTTCGATAATATAATATTCATCATAAAAATATTTGATATGTGCAGAAACAATCAGTTTGCAACAAAGACATAGGTCGAAGCACCGAGAAGTGAAAGATACGCTAATTAGGTGCAAGCTTCACACACACTGCCAAGCTCAACTATATTAATGCTGACTTGAGCCATAAAATGTTATTTTATAAGGCTGTTGCAACTCATTTTATTTAGTATATTTTTGTTTTAAATTGGTGCGAAATTAATTGATACAAAAGGTTAAAAGGAAGATTTTCATTATAAAGGTCAGCCATAAATATGCGTTTAAATATGATATGCCTAAATTATAAGCATGAATGATGGCTTATTAATGCCATGTTTTATTTCAAACAGTGAAAAACTTGATTTATGATATTATCTTTTAGAAAAAACTATTTGTTCGATTCAAACAGGGATGTAAAAATTAAATACACGATGCATTTTTATTTGCATCACAAACACGTGAATAATGAAAGCTTTAAGCATCTAAAACTAATTGAAAAAAGCAATGCGATGAAGACTTCCAAAAAGGTTTTTCGAAGCGTCATATTCCGCGATTGCTAATGAAAATCACATTTTTGAATAAAATTTTTATTTGATTTAAACCTTATTTCCAATACTCATCTAAATTTTAATATTTTGAAGCATGTCTCGTTAGTGAATGGTTGATTTTTTGATGAGTAAAGCTAAAAATAATTGAAATAAAAAGACTACTCTAAATATGCTGGTAGTGATTGAAATTACTATTTAACCATGACTTTTATGGGATATTAACACTTATTGAAAATATGGCAGGTTGTTTATTTACAAGTGTGGATCGTTCTCTAAAGAAACGTTAACAAAATGTCATTAAAAACTTAAATAATTTTTTAATATAAAAAACGTTGAAACGCATATTCGGGATTAACAAAAAATTATATTCTAATAAATTGTTTATTGTTAATGTCATTTACAACATACTTTTGAATAATTCCAGATATATGTCATAATGTTGAAAGTATGGATAATTTTAAAGAAACACTAAGAAAATGGCAATAAAAAAATGAAATTTTTTTTTTTTTAGATATACATTAAAATTCACTTCATATTGATCGAAATTTATATATTAATCAAATTTTAAAAATTTTGACATAATGTTCCCTTTCAATGTGTTGAAAATTTATTTTAACTAATTTCAAAATTATATGAATGTCCAATAATAGGAAAGAAATTTCTATTTAGTGTAAAATTTAGGAATAAAATTCTTGTCAATGCAGTTTCAAAATTACATAGAAATTTTAATTAATGATCACTTAGATTGTAAAGTCTATACAAAATATAATTAATATAAAAGTAAGTTTCATCAAATAAAAATGAATATATACTAAAAATTCGAAAAAACTAACGATTTTTCTTCCAAGCCTCGATAATCCACATGCAGCATCAAATAGTCGTAGGAGCAAATACGTAGAACTTATATATGCTCTTGTACATATATATACATGCTTTGATTTAAACCAGAATGTTCCATTCAACTATCAAGATATTTGAAACTCAATGCTTACCAAAAAGAAGCGAAAAAAAGCGCGGTCAAACGACAAGGAACTAAACCAAAAACTTCCAGTAATTGAAATTTAAAATAATTTTTACAACTGGCTTGAAATTGAGTGTAAGTATTGAAATTGAAAATAATTTTTTTGAAATGTCGTTTAAATTTTTTCAAAAATAGCTTTTAGCTTAGTTATGAATTGAGAATTTTAAAAGCATTTATGAAAGTAAATGAATAAAATGCTTTGAACAATAATTTCTATTAAATTCAACATAAAAGTTTTGTTTCTCTGATTAAAAAATAATAAAAACAATTTTTTCAATACACTATAGTATCAACATCAGAATGTATGTAACCTGATGATAAAAAAGTATTAGAAAATAATTTTGTTCCTGCATTTTACTGAAAAAAACATGACCTATACATGAAGCGTTTTTTAATAAAAATGGTTTTAGGATGAATTATTTTTTATTTCTAGATACTTGTTGATAACTTTAATGATACTTTCCAAATCATTTCAATATTGTTTGTTTCAAAAACTTATTATTTTTTTCAAAGCTTAAAAATAATCAAGAATTTTTTTTCTCAAAATTTATTAAAAATTTTATACAAAATTTGTTGAGGCACCATCCCCAATCTGCCTTAAAACAGGAATCCGTAAAGACTATGCTTCCTCTATGAGCCAGTGAGGTAACAGGCCTTGATAATTATAATATTAAATCACTATTAGCGGAAGCTTTCAAAAATTTACATTTTTTAAATTCAAGGGTTTTAAAATAGCTCAAATCAATCTACTTCAAACTTAATATGACGAAAACAGTACGAAATAGGTGTTAAGTGTTGACCCAGCACGGGAGTGAGCCCAGTGTTGTTGAGAAATTGATAGTAAGATGAATTTCTCAAAGCTGATTTTTTAAAATTGAAACAATATTAAAATCTTTAAATTTTAGCTAAATATGGGGAATAACTCCAGCTTTTAATGATTATTTGGGCATTCGTAACACTTTATTTGACAACTATATTTAAAATCAATAAAACGTTGACTCAGAGGTAGGTTTATGGATGTTAATGAATGTTTTCTGGCTAAATGTTAATTAAATTATGTTAGTAGCTTAGATTTCATTTATTTTCAAAACCTATAACATTTTCGAGAGTATGGGTCATAAGACAGCCGTGGGTTTTTGATAGTTATCAAATCATCCATCAACTGAGCTATACGGACCAGATGACTGATGGAATACCCACAACGTCAAGATGAAGAAGCTCTATGTTATTTGCGATAAAAGAAAACAACGATTAAGTCCCATTGTTGACAATGCTCTGTTATCTTCATCTTATTCTTAAAAAGAGCTGATAAATGCTGACTGTAATATTCTGCTATTTTTTTCTAAATTCAAAGTAGCTTAATTTATAATTATATGAAGTATTTTCAAAACTTTTTTACTAGATTTTTTTCTGTTAGTATGTTAAAATTTTATAACTCTTCATAATGAAAGTGTTCCATACTATCTGTCCCCTAAAGAATGAAAACTAATCGTTTGTTCTATAATTTAGTTTTACAAAAAATAATTTTAATGAAAGATATGTAAATTCTATTAAATGCAACCGTATATAAAATGAATTGTAGTTTCAAGTTTCTAAGTGGATATTCACATTTAATGGAAATACCTAGCGTCGCAGCATTGTTAGTAATTTCTACTTTTTATGAAAGTATTGAAATTCGAAGTTTTATATTTGGCAGCTTATAAGTTGTTTGATAAGCATATTGACAAGTTTCTTAACTTATTTTTCAAAGGAGGAGAATTTCAGTTGGATGGAATGAGTAACATTAGTCCAAACTTTCTGGTTTTTTAATTTATATAATTATTATTGTTATGGAAGAAGAATCTGTAGTTTCGGTAAGAAGTCAAAACTCGAAAGAGTACTATGAGGCCAGACGACAAGTGCACAATCGGAGCCATCGATTGCAAGTCAATAAAAGGGAAAATCAGCAAAATTTTTATAAAATGAACAATATGCAAAAGTTGAGATTATACGACGACGATGATACTGTGGTTACAGGAGCGACGAGTGAGTTTGTATACTCTTTAGAAAACTTTGGAAAAAAAAACTTTTGGAGTCAACAAACTAAAAACTCTTTCAGTACAGCTTCATTCTGTTTCAAGTTTCGTTCATTTTATACTTATTTTTTTCTTTTTCTCATTTTTTTGTCATGTTTTCTTTCACCGATTGTCATGGTTGTACTTCCTAAACTACCATGGGTGGACTGGCCAATATATGAATGTGAATTACAATGTGAAAGTTCATTATTAGCCCTTGCTTTCAAACTTCTTATTCTTCTTCTTGCTAGTTGGGCTATTTTTTTTCGACATAGTCAGTCATTTTTGTTAAAGTTTGAGCCCAACAAAATTATCATTGTTTTTCTATGTCTGTTCATTACAATATCATTTTGGTTTTTCTATATGATCAAACTTTTCAGAAAAGATAGTGGCACTTATAATGAAATAGTGAAGTATTCAATGTCACTTACTGATCTACTTCTCTTTCTCAATTATTTGGCTGTAATTCTTTTGGAAATAAAAAGGCTTCAAAGTCGTTTTGTAGTAAAAATACTAAGATCACCTGATGGTATATCTAAAGCTTACACTGTAGGTATCATGTCTTTACAAGAACTAGCTTTATGGTGTTTGCATAAGTATTATGCAGATTTCCAAGCATTTAATCCATATCTTGAAATCCAATGTTCATCTAGAAAAAACCCTTCAACATCATTTAAACTCTACAACATTGATGCGGAGCCTTGTAAAGATTTGCCTACTATACCGAAAGCCAATTCTGTTGTTTCATCAACTCACCATGAAAAAATCTTCAGTGAAATGGAACAAGAACGACGAACTCTTAAACGACGTTACAGACTCTTGGCTGCTGCTGATGAAGCCTTCCAACATGTGGCCACAATCAAGGCTAATGGTGTGTTTCTTGTTTATATAACCACAGGTTTCAATAATACTTTTAATGATCTAATTTCTATTATACAAAAATTATAAATTATATTAAATATAAATAAATAAATATAATTAAATGAATAAATAATTATAAATTATACTAATATCAATATAAGTTAAAACCTTGAAATATTATCTATAACGAAAAAACACGGTTTGATATTTGACTGTTTTGAATAGCTTTGTTTTAATAAAATATATTTAAAAAGTTTTTCTTCAATATATATAACTTTGAAAATGTTCTCTACATTTAAAAACTCCAATATAATTAAGGTAAAAAACAGAAAAATGATGGGTTGATGACCAGTAGAGAAATAGCAGAAGCCATATTTCCTACATTAGTACGGCCTCTCCAAAAATATCTCAAAGCCACCAGACAACAACCCAAATACACCATGCAGAATGTACTAGAACATTTGACTTGTTGTCTTTCATACAAACTTTCACACAAAGCATTTTTGGAAAAGTATTTATCTCAGGTAAGGTCAATTTGAATTTTTTGTGGGTGATATTGTTTATAACTTGATTGATATAATATCATGTATATTGGTGGTTATAATATCAAATATATTTTTAATAACTGAAGCTTGAAAGCAATGAAATAAGTGCATAACTAGGTTGTCATATTACATTGATTGAAACACATGGATTGAAGGATTATATTTGAGCAAATATTTTCATGTTTCAATCAACAGACCACTATATTGAATTGATCATCAATTTAAAACGTATTAAGTTCATAATAATATCAACTTTAAATTTATTAAGTACCAAAATTTTTGAGCAATTTTTATGCTATATTTATTCTGTTAATGTCAAAATAGAACTTAATAAGAATCCAAGAAATATCTTTTTCACAGGGTGAAGTGATATGGTCATGCAACTCACCTTTCTTTGGAAAATCATGTACAGAGGGTCGAAAGACCAAATCTCGAAATGTGTGTCAAAATTGGACCATAGTTTTTGAGGGATCTGTAAGCAAGGATGTGTCAGGGGAAGTAACATTCAAATTGATCAGAAACAATGGCAAGATAAGCAATATGAATGCTCTCGAGGTGATTAACACCACTGAATGCCTTCTGGTCACTGTAAATCCACTCCCCTTCTTTGATGTCGTTGAGGAGACTATCGATCTAAAAAACCAAAAGTTTATACTCAAGATGAATACAGAATTAACTGTTTAACTTTTTTTTCGTTTTTTATTATTTTAATTAGTTTATTTATTGCTACAGTCAAATGTGCCCAACCAAGCCTTGTTAAGTTCATGTGTTGGTAACGTAGTAGCCACTAGGTTAAATCTGGTTACAATACTGTTTGTTTGATGACCAAATCATAAGCCTATTTATATGCTTTTTTAATATTTTCGCCTCTTTTGTTCTTTTATATTTTAATCGTTCACATTACGCGCCAACATCTGTGTGAAACTCAATGTATTTTCTAATCATTTTCTAGCTTATTTTGTATCTAGTGCTTTTAAATATTTGATTTGTGACCAACATAAATGCTATATATAATAGTTAAGGGTTGTTTTAGTTCATTAATTGTGTGTTTTCATCCGTCTCATGTTTTATTGCTTACTAATGATTTATTAGTTTTCTAATTGATTATTGATTTATGCTGCTGGAACAAAGTATATTTTATTTTAATGCGTTTAAATGAAAACTTAAGCGTAATTCCCAATTATTTTCACAGGGTGAGATAAGTATTAAAATTAGTTTTAAAGATCGTTGTGCTTAAATGTTCATAGGTCTATAGTCATTGTTATTTATTCAGGTAAAACGCCTTCAAATACATGAATCTGTTGCAAACTGTTTTTGATTCAATAAATTATTTTAGTTAATGTGATTTTTTAACCAAAGTCAAGATAGGGTTGAGTCATGTTATAATTTTTTTTATGTTCCAAAATTTAGTGTTTAATATGAACAGCTTCTCAAACGCACTATTACATTGGTATTGAATGGTATCTTGAAGTGTGATAAATAAAAGCTTTTGAGAACTATTATAACAATGACTAGACTGTAAATCATTATTCAAGGAAATTTGTTAAAGTATAATAGCCTGAATCAAATGGTAAGGTCAACAAACACAAAGTATTTATTAAAAAAAACACGAAGCTTTTCGTAAAACTAGAAAAAAAAATAGGCATGCACCCAAATGTTGTATGTGCGAAAGCACCTATGTAGCCATTCAACAAAAAACTCATCGTGAGGAAATTTTAATACATTTGTTAAAAAATCCAAAAGGCTAGGGTTTTTTATAAGTATAGCTTACAATAAAACGTTAGAAATGATACTTTCATTAAACATACACAGTTCATGTAAAAAATTTATGAAAAATGTTACTTTTTGAATTAGTTTCAAAAGAATTTCATTATAGAAAAAAAAAGATGTCATATTCTACTCCTGGTTATGAATGTAGAATAAAAATATTTTTCACGTTTTACCCTCCAGCTGTTGTTCCCACAATAAAAAATACTTTTTAATCTTTTCCTCGAAAGTATGATGAAATAAATTATTTTTAGCTATTTGAATAAATAAAAAAAATTTTTATTTAATTATTATTTCAAAAACTCACGACTGATTAAGAACTAATTCACATAAAATTTTATCATTTAAAGCTAGTTTTTACTCATTTTGAACTGTTGCTTTTAATTTGTTTGACTCATTAAAACAGAAATGTTTTTATAGACTTCCAATCCCATTGACACATCAATTGTGTTGTATTTATATAATTCAAAATTTCGATAGCTTCTTAATTTATGCAAACATAAATATCATAAAATACCAAAATAAATGTTTGTTATGGAAAAAAAGGTTGAACTGAAAAATGACTAAACATATTAATATTAGAAATAAGATTGAGATTTTAGGGAAGAAAAATGAGCCGAGACGTGAAAAGCAAAAGAAGAAAAATCATACAAATAAAAAAAACTATTAGTCAAGGGTAGCTATTATCTTTGTAGACATAATAGCGATATTATTATTATCATAAACCAAGGGGTGTAATAAAAACTGAGTATTCATTATAAACTTAACAGACGTAGGCTAAAATATTCAATCCAATTACGAGACGGGCTTATCTTGATTTTAATATCGTCGATTTCTAATTTTTTCTTAACTACATATTTAGTGCTTGACCACAAGTGTCATTTAAATTTATTAGCTTTTCAAAAATTACTGGTGTGAAGTTTTAAGGGTGTGAATAATTTTAAAGTCTGGGTTTATCCATTTATCTGTTATAAATTGTATAAAATACAAGATGTCTCAAAAATCAATTACGTAAAAAAAATTTTTTTGAGTTTTTTGCGATTGAATGAGGTTGAATATAATACAATATACAAGAAAATAGAAAGATTGAACAAGATTTACTTCAATTAGTTGCTTAAAATAGATTTGAAGTCTCATAGTATCTTTTAAAGAATTTTAGCTTTTTTCTCTTCATTATAATGAATTGCATGATTTGTTCACACTAAGACCATATAAAATATGCACATAATCCTAATGATCAAATTTTATGAAGTGGTATTCACGCATTTGTACAAAATGCACAATGTGTATTTAAGTGCGCTGTTGAAAAAGGGTTGGTGTTATTATAAAGCAATCAAATAAAAAGTGAATGAACTCTTGATTTAATAGTACAAATTGGCAGAAATAAAAGTTTTGACTAAAAGTTAACTTATCTAATAAAAGATTCGGATTAACCATTTTTTAGAAGATTCTATAGATACTTTATTCTAATTTATATTTTAATTTATTTCATTTTAATATTAATTTGAGCTACAATTAAGATGTTTGTTATTGATCAATCGAATAACGCTCAACTTTCACTATTATAAAACGTGAAATGAAGCAAATTTTTAGATAGGATAGTGTAAAAATAAATTTTATCTCGATAATTCTTGCATCTAACTAGATGATAGGATTAGGCAGCATACATTAACTTTTTATGTGTGCTTCAAAGTACTTTTATTAGTTTTTTTAAAATTGAAATAAAATGCTGACACGAAACAAAAAAACATAACAGATCAAAATGGAAGGCATGTTGAACTCAAAGGTTGATTTTTTAATGATTGAAATATATAAAAAAAATAACGTACAATTAATATAGCTAATATTTATGAAGGGCTGAAATATTAGATGAATACATCTTCAAAAATCTAGTCTACGAACCACAACTAATGCCTGTCAAGAGGATCACAGAAGCTTCGAAAATCGTGTTGGAAGCTGATGTCGACCGGATTTTTGAAATGTCCGAAAAAGTGAAGTTTTACATAAACATTCGCCATTTTTAAATTAATATATTAACTTATGAAAGAGCAATGTTTTTAAAAATGATTGAAACAATAGATAGCTTTTTTTAAAACTATAAGTTTGCTTGCAATTAATCAAAAAAGCAATCCTTGCTTTTTTCTATGTTATACTATGATACCGGCTTATTTTGAAACTTATTTTAGTTATATATTTCCTGCAAAAATATTCATCTAAAAAATATTTTATACATTTTAGGATGGCTATTTGCCGTTTTATAATTTTACTAAAAAAAATTTTGTGTTTGAAATGATATTTTCAACAATCTGAGTTTTTAAGAGTCTACAGTACTAAAACTTCTCGAAAAATTAAACAAAAAATAAGAATATTTATATTTAAGAGATGTCTGGGAAAGATTGGCTTGCCAAGCATTCTTGAACCAGCAGGTCTTGAAAGGGGTGACAGTCGTCGTCCAAATGGCATTACGACTTTTCCATGAAAGCATGGAAAATACTTTGGGACGCGACGGTTGTTGACGCATTCACCCATATCTTTTACGGCTTTTATGGTGTCTATTATAATTTTTTATTGCATTAAAATCTACTATATTTGATAATTTCGATATTGTTGATGCGATTTTTGTTAATATACCCAGATTATTTCTTGAATAGTTTTAATAAATGTTTGGCTTAAAGAATTAAAAAGAATTTAGAAAGTTTAATAATTATAAAAAAGCTACTGGACCGTTTTAATAGATACTAATACTTTCACTAAATCAGAGAAAATTGGAAAAAAAGAATTAAAGTTATTATTTTTTCAATATTTCTTCGAAAGGTTTGAGACAATAACTCTCTTGAAAATTACACTGAAAAAAACTCAAAGATTTTTCAAAAATAAATGAAAAACATAAAATTTTCGAAAATAGTTGGTAATTATAATGAATGAAGAAACACAATGTTTTTCAAAACTCTATTCAAAGTACGACACTGGAGACTATCTTAAAATTTAAGGTTGTTATAGTGGAGAATTAGTAAAACCATTTCGCTGATCAAATTTTATGGTTGTGTAAAGTATCGTAAATAAATCAATGTAAGTTTGTTATATTTAAGTAATCTTTAGCCTCAATCATTTGAAGTTTAAAAAAAAAAGAATATTCTGTATTGAAATAGAAATTTAAATTGAGTAATAAGTTATGTTTTTATATGTAGTCTCGTGAGGGTACACTATATAAAAATAAATTTTTGTTGGCATCTTCGACGGTCATTTTTTTAATTTAAAATGAAAAGTTTTTTAATCTCCATTTTGAATAAAAGTTTTTTGGACTAATGCCATTAACCCGTTGAAAAGTGAGATTCAACTTTAAATTTATTTAATTCGTTATTATCAGTAACAAAATCACAAAACTCGTGTTTTGTTTCTAAAGGATGTTCTTGCTTTTGAACCACTTCATTTATTAAAAGTTGAACCATATTATATAGATAAATAATAATTTGAAAGTGTTGATTGGGTTTTTATAAAAAAATTTCGAAATAAAATTTAAAACTAATCTTGATACAATCTATGATAATTCCTAATATTTCAGAATTAATTACAATTTCAAATCCTTTATACATATAGGGACTACTTTAATTTCTTAATAGAAGATAATTTTTATAAAAAAATGAATATAAAAAAGGTATACATTTGAAAATATAATTTCATCATATAAAACAGGCTACAAGTTGTCAATTTTATTTATTACCTAACGTAGTTATATATATATGTATAAATAAAAATATTACAAAAAATTATGCCTATGTGTTTTGTGCTTATCATTTTTTATCATGTTTTCAAGCTATTGTTATTGAAGCTTGAAATTACTTTTTCTTTTTTGTCTTTATATTCAACTCATTGATATTCTTCAATTAACTTTCTCTACATGTTTATTTTTTCAACCATGTTTTAATTTTTTACTGATGGGGCATTTATCACTATAAATTCTTTTTCTAATTTTATCTTATGATAATGTGTCAACTCAAGATTTTTTTCTATATCGAACTGTAGACTAAAGTGTTTTTGATTATTTAAAACAAATTTTGTCTTAGTGTTTTTGAAATGAATATTCTCAGAAAATTTGTGCCAGATAGATAATTAATAATAAAGCAGTCAAATTATTGCCACAAATAGAGTCAATTATACAGAATTATTTATTAAAAAGTAATGAACATTATTCAAACAAAGAATTAGTATATATGAATTTGCATTTAGCTTACTTACTAATCTCTTGCTATAATAATTTTCCAATCAATAATTGGTATATACATACTTTTCTTGAGTGATTAAAGTAGCATAAAATGAAATAATGGTTATTTTTCAGCTGGTTTTTCATTTACAATTCAGCTTTGTTCTAAATGGTGGTCATTGGGGATTTCAAAGCTGCTGGAAAGCTCATAAACGTAATTTCATGATGTTATATTAATATAATATCACTTTCTTGCCAATCATTCAAATCATCACTCAAGATTTATTTGTATAAACTATAATCTCTTCATAAACTATATTTGTATCTTCGAGCTTCTCTGATACATGTTTAATTTATGTGAAAAGTGCGCTTAATAAATTTAAATATATAAATATGGTATAATACACTTTTAAATTATGTCACATGATTTTCATTGGCTTCAAATTTGCATCTTCTATCTTTCTTGTTTTGTATGCCTTCAGAACTTAGTTAGACTTGAGCAAACATTTCCTAGAGTTAGATGCAGATTTGAAAAATGATAGAGATTTTTTTGAAGTTTTTAATTTTTGAATTGATATCATAGAAGGAGTTTTGTAAAATGTCTTAAATTAGTGATCATTTGGTACATGAGTTTTACATTCAAAGACATGCTAAGCAACTCTTCATGCTATTACATATAAAAAATTTATTTTAAAAATCTTCTTTTTGTGCACTTTATAAGCTTTCATTAGTATTATATTCTTATGAAACATTTATAGCTTAAAATTTTCAAATGTACTTTTTCCAATTACTGTGTGAATGAATATAGCTAATACTTATGGGGAAAAGGCATCTACATTGAAAAATATATTAAAATTTTTAAAGGAAACGTAATTTTAAGTTATTTTAAATTATTTAAGCTATTGAACATTCAAATAGACACAACATTGTTTCTGAAAGAAAATTATTGCAATTTTTTTAGAATGCTTTCTTTCAAGTAAATCAGTGAACCTTAAATTCAAATCCATTTCAATTATTCAGAACCTATAAGAAATAAATAAATTGAATATAATTTCAGAACACTTAACTATAATAAAATTGGATTTTCAATTATATATAGAGTGTAAAATTTTGTTCGAAAATTCTTGAGCATCCTTCTGTTTTTCAGACAAAAAGGAATCCTAATGAAAACATTAGTTCTCTTCTCATAAACCCTTGACGAAATCAGAATCTTTTCTTTGTGAATTAAGGATTTATCGAACTGACACATAATGAATCTACTGGGGTAAACAGTATTTAATTTCGTAATTGAATTCAGTTTTTTTTCTCATTTCATGTAATTATCCAGTATCATAACTACATATTTCTTAAGCAATTTTTTGTTACCACTAATTATTAGATTAATAATACATAAGTGCCAAAATTTGGACACTATTAATTTAGAATGTAAGACTTTCTTACGAAAAGCTTAGTAAAGTTAGTTTAATAGAAACTTTGTGTTTGTTTGACATACTAGAGACATTAGCTTCAAATAGTTTCTCACGAAATCTGACATTATAGGTTGAAGGTTACACATGTGTAATGAAAGTTTTATAACATAATTTTAATTCTTAAAATACTGCCAAGTGCAAATAAAATTATTAACTTTTGAGTCTTGTTTCAATTTAATATCTTTCGGTCAATCTTAAGGATTTTTCAAACTTATCTTTTCAAGTATTATTTATAGATTAATTTATACAAAAATAAGAAATTAATAATTGAATTATTTGAAATTTTACTTTTAGTTCATGTTTTTTTCTATTTTTCATGAGTTCTTTTTCACAGTTTATATGATTGTTATTACCTTCAAATTTAATAACCGTAAGACTTGTTTTTAATTAATATGAAATGCAAATAATAGTTATAGACTTGCTTTTAATATTAAAGATACGATTTTGACTATTTTTTTCTCATTAAAACACTAGCTTGCTACAAATTTAACGTAACGAAAACACTGTGGAACAGGTGCTAATTGACGGCCCACACGGGATCGAACCCAGTAACTTTAGATGAGTAATCTAATGCTCAACCACTGAGCTATAAGGTCGAAGTTTCGTTCTTTAAATTAAATTAAATATTCGCTTAGTAGGAAACTGAAACTCCCAACCTTAAAATTATGTTTCTAAGCATATCTGTTTGATTTTTCGAACTCTTTATTCTGGTCTCAAGTGATATCAAATTTTATGTTTCATTTAACCGCCTTCAACATCTTGGTTTATACTAAGCTATAGTATTTCATTACTAAGTTTTAATACTTAGCTTCTAAGGTGTATCGTATTAATTTTGGCCAATATTTAATGGATTTTCAATCTCATGATTACATAACTAAAACATTGCATGATTTAAGGACTCTAACAACAAGCGTTGTTTTTAAAATTTACGATTCAGAGCCAAGTAACATTTGAATGGAAATTAACATAAATTATTAATATGTATAATAATTGAACATTTTTATTTTTGCTCATATTTTTTTCGTTTATTGCTTTTTAACTAAGAAAATAATTTGCTTTTAATATTTATTTGTGGAAGTTGAAAACGATAATTTTCTTCCGTATGCATAAATTTTTATTACAAATGGGTTTTATTATTTAAAGTAAATTAAAGTTGAGTTTGTATAGCGTTTTTCTTCTTTTGAACAAAATGCACGGATGTTACAAAAAACACATTTCCAGCACTTCTCCGTGGGTTAAAATACACGAAACACTAAATTTTACTCAATGTTGATCTAAAATTTGTATAGTAATATTAATGATACTAATAATTTTAAATCTTCTTTATTTCAATTGTTTTTTGTTTTTTCTAGATGTCAGCAAACTTTTTTTTATTTGAACCTGCTTCATTATCTGTAGTTCGAGCAGGAGAGTGGCGCAGAAAGCTTGTCAGGCGTGTACCAAAAGATAACTAGTGGCTCGTCACTGGATAATGAACGATGGTTTATATAATTAGCATAATGCTCTAACAATTGATTTATAAGAATCCACATACCTCTTTGATAATATTTTTCTATTTTTATAATTTTTGGCGTTTTAAAAATCTTTGTGTCTTTTCCACATCACCCTCCTCGCTAAACCTCAGTAAATCATTCTGACGTGTTGACCATAAAGTTAATTTTTTGCTCTGAAATGTACGCAGTTCGTGAAGCTCCACATCAAAGCAGGCTGTCTCTCTGCTGGCGTTGTGTAGTGCTGTTTGAAACCACCATACTTCTGTTTTTAGTTTATTTAAACATGATTAAACCTTATGAAATTTCTCGCATACATTAAACTGTGATTCTTTTTCAAGAAGAGAGCTTTAAACACCCTGAGGAATACATCAAGGCAGTGTTTCTTGATTTCAGTTATTTTAAGCTTATTAGTAAAAGCACTTGCTTTTAAAACGCTTTTGGTACTTTATGAAAAAAGCTAAATATTTTTTTTTAATATCCCTAATGGCTTCTGGGTGGAGAATTCTTATTGGTTGTGTGTGTTTACTCAAAAAATGGAGATTTGCACATCTTTCAAAATTATTTTATTTTTAAAACTATTTCAGTTCTTTGAGGTCTTCCGCCTTTTTTGAAACTATTTTTCATTACTAATGTAAGTCTTATCTGGTAATCCACTTTTAATTAATATAATATTCAGTGGTAATCATTTAGCTTATGATGTGTTTGGAAGATTTTTTGCATGAAGCCTGTTATTGTTTAACAAATATAACTTCATGGTATTCGTTAGGATATTCAACATGTTTAATACTCTGCCTATATTGTGAGCAACATTTTACTGAATTGGAACTGTGAAAAATGTCCAAAACTCCCTTACAAAAGAAAATAGAAAAGTCTAATCTGATATTATCAAAACATATGGGCTTAAAAATTTTATCAATTACTTTTCAAAAATTTGGATTTAATTCCGATAACATTTTTATATTTGAGTTTCACAGAATGAGTAAGCTTTTGAATAAGGCTTCCTGAAAAAAAATTTAATTTTATTCGAAAAATTTAATTTGAATCAAGATTTTAGCCAGAATTTAATTGTTAGATGCTTCTATGGTTTCATTAACATTGACGTGACCAAATAAAATATTTAAATATTTCAGAACAAGGGACGTACATAGTGACACAATTGGGAAAGATATGCTTATAATCTTCCTAAACAAAATGGTGTCATTTTGCTTATAGAGTTTTCAAAGAATTCAACAAAAATGGAAAATGCCTTATTTAAAAAAAAACATAAATTAGAAATGTCAAATAATGTCAATGAAAAAAACAATTTAGATATATTAAAAGGAGATCAACAAACTGAGGGGAGGTTACGAGATAAAGATCTGTACGCAGAGAAGACCGATGTGATAAATAGTGAATTTACCTTTGACTATTTAAAAAATAGAAAAGACGACCAGTTTTCAAAAAAAGATAATTTTCCAGCCCAATTTACAAAATCTTATGATGAAAGGGTGTTGGAAGATCAAAGTGCTTTGTCAAGTCCCAAAAAAGAAAATAACTTTAATAATCATAGGCAATTGAAAAGTCTTAATAAAAAATTGTTTAAAACTAACAATGCTTTAAAAGAAACAGATAATGACAAGAAAATTACACAAAACAATGGTTATTTTGAAAATTCTGAAAACGAAGTCAAAAACGAAGCATCAAACGATAATGAGAGCTCCCAAGATAGAAATAAAGACAAAGAACCACGGCAAAATAGCGATGGAGTTGTTATGTTGGACGGGCAGCTGTGCAAAGTGTGCGGAGATTCATCTGTCAGTTCTCTTTTCGGATCGGTCGTGTGTGTGCCGTGCAAGGTAGTTTTGTGTTTAATTTGTTCATGAGTACAACTAAATACAATATGGTCTTTTAGAGATTTTAGTTCAGACTTTCCAGAAGACCATATATTTGTTCAGACAAATAATTATCAAATTCAATTTGGGTTTTTTGCTTACCAATAGTGATCGGATTAGTTCAATTTAAAATTCTATGAAAACAACTTTCAAAACCTCATCAAAATTCAATGAGGTTGTTTTTTCTGTTTTTCTTCACTTTTTCACGGGTTTTTATAGCGTTTTTTAATAGATCTCAAAATCTTCAATACATTTTCTTCACTTTGTTTGAAAATCGTATACTAAACTATTTAAACTCTTTGATTATGCCATCGAGTCAAAAACTAGTTTTCGATCCGTGAAAATATAAAGTCATGACCTGTTTAAGGCTTGTGATTATCGATAACTATAGCTATTTTGATTTAAATACATGCCTTCTTAGTTTCTTTATTGACGTTAAGTTAAAAAAAAGGTACAGTTTTTTGGGAATTACTCATAAAATGTTTCATAATTGCTTCTGTCAACATCATTACAAAAATGGAATTCATTCAGCATTAAATCTCTGGCTTATAAATTTATATTGAGACTGACCATAACAGGAATATGTAAATTAAAATAAAGTTTTTAATGACTTTCAGAGCATTTTTTTTCAGAATTTTTTCGTTTATAACTACTTCTCACAATATATGAAACAAATATTAATGTGAAGTTCACATCAAAACTCCTTCAGACGTTTTTTCTGCGCTACGGCCTAGACTGCAAAAATTTCAAGTGCAAGGCGTCAGGAAATTGCGTAATTACTCCTCAAAACAGAACCAAGTGCAAGTACTGCCGATACAAGAAATGCAGCGAGATTGGGATGTGGAAAAAAGGTAACTCTATGATTAATTATTTTGATTAGTTACTAATTTCATTTGATGCTGCCAACTATTTTGTAGGGATGAAATTTATGAATTTTGCATGCTGTTTACATATTCGATTCATTTAGCTATATTTTGTTCATCAAGTTAAGTTTATTTAATAAGATTCAATTATTGATAGAAAATATTTGTTCCCAAGCAGCTTTATTCAGCCTAAGTCACATGCTGTTAGCATTCGGAGTTGTGTAGTGGTATACATTCCTTCAATAAAATCAGACCATTTTGATTTCGTTTTTTACTTTCTCCTCCATATATACGTAGATGAAAGTTCAGCTTAGAGGACATGAATCAATATTAATATACAATAGGTTTGCTATATTGAAGTATGTAAACGTTTCAATTTGTTTACCCATGATAAGTAACCAAACACGCTAAACCATTGAGCTAGTTGAACTTTTAAAATGATTTTTTTTAAATTAACGTTTGAGTTTTTATCGAAATAGATAAAAATAATATTGATTTTATATTTTTAAATTTTCAAAGTGATATTTGAATTTAAAATATATTTTTTTATTGTCTTTTAGTTTATCTGTATTCAATTCAACTCTATTCTTATCCTAGCGTATTTATATTCAAAATCCATTTAAAAATGAAAGCTTTAAATAAATTTTGTTAATAAAGGCCATTTCTAGCTTATTTCATTTTCATGGTGGTTCTTCTCATTGCTGATAGGCTACGTGTTAAAACACAATTCTTCTAGTACTTGCTTTTTATTTGGTTTAATTAAAATATTGATAAAAAAGGGAACGATTTTAATGAAAATCATTTTTTCAATTTTTAACACAGCAAACACTAAATTCTATCAAACAAAATTGCCTTAAAGCTTAATTTAAATTATCAAAACAATTTTCTCATGGCAGTAATTTGCAGGATATGAACAAAGTGCACTGGTTTCAACTAAAAATCAAGGCCATATTTTGCAAAATTTGTCGTCTTCTATAATGTTTCCGTTGAACAACTTTTTGAGTTTTAGTAAAGAAAAACCAATCCAACTAGGGTTTGTTAAGAAAAGAACTGAAAGACAGGCTCCCATTTTGCACAAAATGATGAAGAAATATTTGGAAAGCATTGAAACTCATAGGAATTACCAAATAAAAATTGATATCCATGGCTTATTACTAAGGCTCTCTGTATTCCATGTTGAAGACACATCACCACATCATAACCTTTTTAAGGGTATACATAGAGAAAGACTTTTTGAAAATATACGGCCTAACATGATGAGAAAGAAAAGCTCTAATCATCTCATCAATTCACAATCCAGTCTTTGAGAATGTGAGCTAAACTTAGAGAGCTTCCTTCCAAATTCAAAGCAAAATCTAGTTTTTTTTATAGTTTTGTTGGTCCAGTTATTTGTACTAGATAAGGTTCTCAGTACTTAATATCATTTTTTATTTCCATAATGCAAGTTCTGCCTACAAAAAGCTTTGTTGCTCAATAAACCTTGGTGTTTGGGTCTATAACAGGCTATTTTACTTCATTAAGTATAGTTTATTTGAAAATAACCTGTTTAGCTTTTGTGATAATTTAGTAGAAAATGCACAAAAGATAAGAGAAAGTGGACTTTTTATAACGCTTTTTACATGCCAATCAGAGGACTTTCTATAAATTAATGGTATATTGAACCCACTATGTTAAGTGTCGGTCAGAAACCAGATCGAACCGGTTTCTTATATTACCAGTTTTATACTCAAAAATTGAATTTAAAAAGAAGAGGTTGAAACCGTGTCTGAATGTTGACGTTTCTTTCCACAACATAATGTTTTAATTTGAAGTCGAGTCTTCATATTGCGCATCATGTACGAGCACTCATTTTTGTTTGGTATGTCTTATACCGGTTATTCTTCAGTTTTTAATAGAATACATTGTTTGTGATGAGTTTTTGAGCTTTTAATATTTGATTATAGCTACTAATTTATTAACATAATTAAAACATATGTCTTGCACACCAATGTTGAACTGCATCCAAGTTAGTGCCTCTAGTTATAGGCTGCTTTTTTCTAATAAGCTGGATAAAAATAGAACTAGTTAAAAGGTATTAAGAGACTGATATTTTGGTATTTTTTTTATTTTGCTGAGCGGATAATTCTATCTTAAAACAGCAACTTCTCAAGTGTGGGAACCCGATACTTTTTTTTAATAGTTAGCTCAGCCAGGCAATCTATAAAATTTGTCCCAATTAAAATGGTCCTTTTACTAGTTGCAACATAGGCCGACTACTTTTAACCCAAGTTACTAGGACATGTACAGAATTAATATTATAAAGCACTCAAAAAAAATATATGTACATTCATATATGTACATAAACAAGTCAAAAGTCAATAGCTATTATTCTGTTTTTAGAATCAAAATATTGGCGATAATAATGGTTTTGCAATACTAGCTTTCGAATGCATAGTTTTGTAGCCTTCTATTATATTTTCAGTTTTGTCGAAATTTTTTTTGAATAATTTATATTTCATTGCTATTTAGTAGCAATGTAATGTTACATACACTTTTTGGCCTGAACCTCGTTTTCGTGATTTAAAAAACTTTTAGCTGTGTCCATGTTAGAAAATCTTCGTTTTCGGGAAGTTCAGGCGATCGTTTTGTCTAGCACAGTTCATATGCTAGAAAATCAACTATCGACCCAATCAAGAATCAGTTTTTTCATTTACCTTATTTTATTGGGTATGATCACGGTAATATCAAATCAAAGAAAAACTTATTGTTATTGTATTTGCACCAGAAACCGGGAGGGATAGGTGCATTAAGAACAGTAAATAATAAAACTCTTTATAGCAAGTCATTGTCTTTAATATGTTTTTAAAACCTAAAATCGTCATTACTTTATTAGATGTTATCAAGAAATTCCACCAAGGCCATTCAAAAGAGCATGTGTTGACTTGATTGATAGATCTAAATATAACTTAAATGTTATAATAGCCATCATGTTTTTGTTTTCACTTGTGGCATTGAAGATAAGCATCTCTAATCAATTCACAGCTCGCACGTCGGAAGTGATGATGAAGGAAGGCCAGCATGCGTGTGTGGTGTGCTCCGACCTCGCTAACGGTGTTCACTTTGGAGCTGTGACGTGTGAAGGATGCAAGGTAGTTTCGGTTTTTGATCTCAATAATGCCTTGAAAATAATGTATTAAATAAATTTCTAATTAAAGAACTCAACTAAATAGGGAATGCCTATATCAAAAAGCTTTGTATCTTCTAACTATGAAGTTGTGTTCTCTTAACTTTTCCATTTTAAATTAATGCTATGCATTAAACTCTCAAGGATTTCATTGGATTTTAGTTTATTATGTTAATCATTTATTTAACAATTTTATTAAGTTAAGACAATCTGTGTATTGGCATTATAAATAGTCTAAAATTTTTATGCAACTATTTACGAGATGTTTCATTTAGGCAATATGTACATTTTAACTTCAAAACATCGTATTTTCTTTCGTAAACTTTTTAAATTCCTCTGTTCTAGAATAACAAGTTTAGTACAGTTATTTTCAACTGAATTCTCTTTATAGTCCGTTTTTCTTTTATCAAAAGCAGGGCTTTTTGAAAGAATTCTTTGGAAATTGATCTGTCATTCATGAATCCGCGTTCAACTTTTATGTTGCTTAATAAATGCTTTTTTCAAATTTTTCATGGTCTACCCGGTTTCTTTTGTGTGTAATCTTGCCCCAACCTTCTCAGTTGCATGATCCATTTAGGCTACACTACAAGGCAGCGATCACAGCTGAAGTTAAAAATCTAAACACAAAAAATCTTTCATGTTACTGCATTTTTTGACATCCACTGTAAGCACCCTCTACAGTAAAATATTTTTAAAAACTGATTTTTGACATACTTTCCAAGATCCAACACCACATCAAGCTTCAAACCAACAACCATCAGATTTTTGTCTTATTACTTCACCCGCAACCTCTTCTACGTTCCTAATGCCTGTCTTCAACTTTGCGTTTATGGGCTGAGCATTATCCATCAAATCTAATGCATATAATAGCTTCTAAAACCAACATGTGCGGACATATTTAAAGCTTTCAACGCAAACACAAAAAACAATAACCTTGTGACAGAACCTCGGTGAACACCTGCTTCTACATTAAGTGGTTTATTATAGACTTATCTTGCTTTTCATTCACTTGTATTGATTTCGAGCTCTATTATAATTATCATTTCTTAAACTTGGCACATTTATTCGATTCGTTTCACCATCTACTTTATAAGACCATAGTATTTCATGATGAGATCAAAATTTAAGAAAATTATAAATTTTTGTTTGATAAAAAAATTTATTTAACTGAAAATTATTTTAAATTAATTAAAAATAAACATTGACCAAGTGAAGCAAGCTACGTGCATATATACCGAAATTTTGAAATAAGTATATTGCCAATCACACGTCTTTTTAAATAGTAGGGTGATTGGGAATGCAAAAAAATGCTGAAGTTTGATTAAAACTAGTTACGCGCTTTGAGCTTTCTTCTAATGAACTGAACACATTATAATAAGGCAAAACTTATCAAAAATACAGCTTTTGTTCTCAATTAATGTTTCTAAAAACGGTTTTAAAATTGAAGTTTCGTGAAAAACACATCATTAAAGAATAACGATTTCTTCGAGAAAATTTTAAAACAAGCAGCATAAAATAAGTTTTGATTAGCTATTGAGCAAATTCCTTTAGCAATTGCATTTGAGTTGGTCTTTCAAAAAAAAGTTTCCAGATTCATTTATGTTTTTTGATAGATATAAATTTAACTTTTAGAATTTAGAGAAGTTTTGTTTATTTTTTTTAATTTCCGAAATCAATTCTCAAGTTTATGGTTCTATATTTTTATATTGCTATTAGAAAAGTTAAATAAATCCCCAACAATTAGTGGTATTAAGTAGGTTTTGCTTTAAATTGTGAAAATCAGTTTTTATCGCATAAACTCTTTCTGAATTTAATGATATTTTTAATTTGAAAAACTATTTAATTTTAAATTTAGTTTTCAATTCACTTCAGGTATCATCTATACACGATTAATTTTCCGCTTTGAAACTCATTTAATCGTCCGTGAAACCTTCCATAAAAATAATTTTTGTTTTAAATTTCTAGTTTTAAAATGGACTTTTGATAGGAAAGTTAATCTTAGTCTTTTATTCTATGTCTTTAATTGTTCCATAAGCTTTCATCATTTAAATAAAATTTTGTAATTTTTTTTTTAAAATCACCTTTTAAATATTTTTCATAAATATTTTTCGTTTGAAATTTTAAAATAAAGCTTTCTTACATCTTTCAAAAAAAAAACTACTTTTCAAAAAGTTCAAGCTTTCGTCAGGTTTTGCACAAAATAACCATTAAATTTTAAATTAAAATCGCATCAATTACAACTTCTTCACTCACATATTTCCATCTTCAACTTAGAAATTCTTCCGACGAGGCTTGACAGAACATTCCTCTTACGCCTGCAAACAATTCAAAAGCTGTGAGATCAACCCCCAGACGAGAAATGCCTGTAGGTACTGCCGCTATCAAAAGTGCCTTAAAGTTGGCATGTCTCGGGAAGGTGGTTTTTGAATTAGTTTCTTGAAGATTTTTAAGGAACCACTTTGTATGCTTTTTAAAGCTTAATACATATATTTTTTAAGTAATTTTTTTTAGAAAACTTTTTTTTTGGAAGTTTTTTTATGAAAAGCATAAGGCTGATGGAAAGATCTTTTCATTTTTTATCAGTTAAGTTTTTCAAGGTCATTCGCCTTTTAATCTTTGAACGGTTAATTATTAACTGGTTTTTTTTAATAAGAAAGAATTGAAAAATTCAATTCCTTTGTGGAATGATTATTCATAACTAGTTTTAAATCTGATATGGCATATCATTCAATATAATGAAAAGAAATTCCACCTAGGGTAATTTTTCTTTTATAAATTGAAATATTTGCAAAAATTGTGATGTGATTTTTAAAATAGCTACTTTTTCTTCAACCACGCAGCCATTAAAATGGGCAGACCCTCAAAGTCTAAAACTGATCTCAGGAAACTCTTGAAAAATTGTAACTATGTTGAATCAGTTATTGAAGACGCCGAGAAATCAACAAATAACGATACTAAAAATAGTTTTGAGGGATCTGGCCTTAATGAACACTTAAAAAAAGACCATTTATCGTTTGATTCAAAAGAACAAACAAGTTTGCGTAAGGTTGACAGAGAAACGGATTATAAAAGTGACGCTGAAAATAAATTAACAAAAAACGTCAAAACTTATAATGATATAGATAATCCGATAGAAATGCTCAATAATGAGTCGATACCAGACGTTGAGTCTGCAAAAAATGCTAAAAGTGATGGATTTGATATGAAAAAAAATTTATTCAATCCAGTTGGCTCCACAACTGATTTGAACACAGTTTCTGCTGGTTGTTATAAGAATATCGAGAAATTAGCTTTCACAACTGAGGAGTTTACAAATATTGAAAACAATATCTACCCGCCAAGTGTTCAATCTTATAATTCTCCCAGTCGTATGCTTTGCGGCCAGAATTCATACAACCATGAAAACGACTTCAATAGCGAAAATAAGTTCAATAAAAAACTACCCTATGCTTTCTCACGTTTTCAAAATGACCAATTGACTATTCCAAACAATTTTCATTATAATTTAGCGTTTTCTCGCAACTACGTAAAACCTTATCCATACATAGCAAAGTATCCATATGACAATTACAATAAAACTGCGTATTACGGAAATAAAAGAGCAAATGCTATAAAAAATATTGATGCTAGAAACTTCAGTGATGTTTCCGTCAATCTCCATACTAATTTTGATAAAATGAACTTCATCAACCATAAGGAAAAGAATAATCATAACACAGGAATATTCAACAAAAACGAAAAATCAATATACGACCCAGTGAACAATAATACTATTTTTCAACGAAATGAAAATAATTTTTCTGGTTTTATAAGCGATTATTTGTCGAAAAACGGAAGATCAACCCATTTTTATGAAAGATCATTCTCACCTTCGACAAAAAATAATGATTTTAATGATTTCAAGAATACGGAAAATTTGATTCTAAATAATAATAATAATAACCTCATGGTTAATGATTTCAGCCAAAATCGTAGTTTTCTTGAAAATAACCAAGAGAATATTAGAAACCAGGAAATGTTTGACGAAACAAATCAAAAGCAATTTTGCGAAAATACTTCAATGATCAAACCAAAATTTGAATACATTGAAGAGAAAAAAGATCTGCTTGATAAAAAGTTTAGCGAGCAGCTGAGGCAACAACAATCGAGCAGTTGCAAAAAACTTCCTAGAAGGTTATCCCACATGTCGTCCCTGAACTCTATCAAGACCCTCAAAGCAGAAGATTCTCAACTTAGCAGTTCTGACGACTTTGAAATCAATCTTTTTTCATCCTCTCAACCGAAATCTTCTGATAAGACATCTAATTTTGGCCTCACATCTTCACAAATTTTTGAAAGGCTTCAGAAAAAAGCTTTTTTAGACGAAAGTCAAGACTTGTGCACAACCACACCAGCTTCAAAGTTATCCAACGTGTCATCCTCGTTTTCTCTAGCACAGTTTCAAAAGCTTTCACAACTGTTACCATCATTAGGGGATAGGTCTTCGCCATACAATCCCATCATGTCTCTTCTCACCAGTTGTTCCCTCTTCAATGAAGCCTCCAAAAACCCTTTCATGCCTTCTAACAATCAATCTCAAACTAAATCTAAAGTGGCATATCTTATTGAAAACATCAAAGAAGATAGTTCTACTGACAAGGGTGATGGTAGCAATTCTTGCCTTAATCTGGAAAATTCTTCAAAATTTTTACTTCCTTCGAACAAGTTCAAAAAGAACTCGAGCATCTTGAAATTTCTCGGCTTGAAAGAAGAATTGAGAAATAAAGTATGATAAGGAGTTTTATTCTTTAAACTTCAAAATCAATTATTTGTATAGTTATGTATTAAAGTGGAAACCTTTTATCTAGTGGTTCTTACATTATATAGTGTAATTAAGTCGCGACCTCAAAATCTGGTCATATCAATTAAGTTATTTAACATTCAACTATTTTTATCTAGCTTTCGAAAGTTTTTCGACCTAGTTTATTTAGATCATCCATTACTTGAAATATGTAATGAAAAAATATTTATTGTAAATCGCATTTATATATATAGCATGGAGTTTTTGTTTATCTTAGAATCGAAACTTCAATTTGAAAAACTCAATAAAAATGAAAATTCTCAATTGACACAAAGCTTTTGGATATATTTTATATCACCTATAAAATTTATTGAAAAGCTTTGTGTCAATTAAAAAATTTTAATTTTTTTTCGGATTCGCATATAACTCTAATCTAAAAAGATAACCTATGTACATTGATTGATACAGTTGATAGAGGAGTACTGGTTGACTTATGATCAGTTGCCCGATGAGAGTCTGATGCTGACTACTAAGCACTTTTCATGCATTTGCAACATAATCAAGGCTTATAAGAAGTTTCTCGAGTGCGGGTCAAACATCAACGCCACCCTCAAAAAAGAGCTTGAAGTAAGCTTTTAATGCTAACTTTTTGATGGAATTCATAATGCCAACAGTTTTTGTTTTGAGATTTCATGTTTTTTTTATAGTTTTTTTTTTTTGAATTATTTTAAATAATTGTCATTTTCAAAAGATTTTAGCTTTGAGTTTGATTTCGCGGAATGAAAAGATAAGTATTTTTTGATTTTCAAAATAGTTTGAATTGAGAAAAATCGAAATTTGAATAGATTTCTCTTTTGAAAACTTAAATATATATAAAGTGTAAAAAACACCGAATAAATGCAGTACCAGATTTATTTTTTTTCAAATATTTTTGATGCTTTTTGATCATAAATCATAGTTCAACTGAAATTTCAATTTTCACATAACTCTGTCTTTGAAATTAAATGCTTGAATTAAACACTGAATTTCAATCTACACAATTTATTTCTTTTCATTGATTTCTTTCCAATGTACTTTTATTTTTGATTAAATTATTTTCAAATCGATTATATAAAATTAACTCATCTTTAGAATAATTTTCTTTTCATTAAATTATCTCAGAATAATTTTATTTTTTAAATATAATTATCTTCATGATAATCATCTTTTTATCAAATTATCGATTAATTATATTTAAATTCAAAAGCACTGTGTAGTTAGATTGTATGATGGGAAGCTTTTCGTTACAACTGTAATATTATTACTTGATAATTTTACGCTTTCAACAAAAAGCTTCGTATATTATATATAAAACCATTTGTTGAATAGTTTTTAGATTCATTGTTGTTGGCTTGAAGATTTTATAATCTTATTCCCATTATACATTTTTAATCAAAAGAAGAGGCTTTCAATTAACATGTTAATGTCAATCCCATCAAATTGAACATTTAATAAAAATTGGCAGTTCAATATATAATTAAACTCGGCAGTTATGGAACCAGCAAAGTCAAGTCCCTCTGCAAGGCTCCATCTCGCTGCCTGAGTGGATCCAAGTGAAGGTCATCCCTGTATACACTTTCTCATCCCTCATCTACTGCAAGTGCCTGCCTGGTTTGTTAGCATCTTCTTTATATCGTCATTAACATCATTATTCATATCATCATCATCATACTCTTCATCATCAACATCATTATTATTTGTATTATGTTACTCATAATTATACTCATTATCATTTTTAGCATCATCATCTTATCTTCAATAGGTTCCCTCATCAGCATCACCTCCATCACCATTGACAGAATGGATGTTTGTGTTTAGATTTTGGTTAATGAATGTTATAATGCCTTCATTTTCCACTGATGAATAATAGATGAAAAATTAGTTATATTTGATATTTCAATTCCAAATTTCAACAGAACACAATATTTATTTGATATTTAAAACACACTTTTGAGAATTTCAATTTATGAGTTCATTTTAGTGTAAATGATTTTCTTAGACACCTCAATGTATTTTTATGAGTAGATTTTAAGATTCTACATCAATTATCTTCAATAAATTAGTTAACACTGCAAAAAAATCTAGTTTTTAACGATTTTAACCTTACTTTTAAACTTTAGCATAAAGCGTGCTAAATTTTTAAAAAATTCTAACTTTTTGTCGCCTTAATAAATCAATTAAAAACCTCATATGATCGACAGAAAGTTTTAAAAAGTATTTTGTATAAATTTAAATCACTTTTCTAGGTTTCACGGAACTTCCTCAAGCCGACCAGGCTACGCTGATCCGACTGGGACAGACACAAAGTAGGATTTTGTTGGCAGCTATCCACTGGTTCAACCCTCAGAAAGGTGCTTTTGATGACTTCTTATCGTGGAGACCAATGGACCTTTTCAAAAAATCTTTGCTGTCTTACGCAAAAAAGATTCAACTATTACAATTGGATTTCATTGAAGCCGCTCTTCTCAATGCCTTGCTGATTCTTGCGGCCGGTATGTGCTTTGGCGTTTTACGTAGTTCTATCACCATTATCTCAGCATTGATAATTTTTTTGAAGATTAAAACCTAGGTTTAGCAACATATAAAGAATCTCAAAATGCAACCTTGCTTACTTGAAGTACAAAGATTTTTAAAGTCAAGTTTAAGTTATGAAGTATAAAAAATTTCTTCAAACATCAATTAATAAATATTTGTATCTTGCATTTTTCGTCGAATGCAACCTTCCTTGTATCATTCAAAAAGCTCTATCAAGTTATGTTTTAGTTTTAATCCAGAAACAAAATATATTCCCAGATTATCCAGGTCTTGAAAATCCTTCCAAAGTGAACGATCTGAGACAAAATATACTTATCCCTTTTCGAGCATACACCACGGGTACGTTTTGGCTGGAAGCCACGATCAAATCAAGAAAACATTGTTTTTATTTTAAATATTTATATTCGAAGTTAATTAATTGAAAGTTTATTTTCATGCAGCTAAATTTGGAACTCCAAACAAACGACTTGAGGATATATTCACTCACGTGCCAGAAACTAGAAAGCTTGGGTATTTACATTACCAAATGACCATGAAAACCTCTCTGAAAGCTGAAGAAGTGGAAAAGTGCAGTGAGTGGCAAGAATATTGAAAAAATGATCACATTAAATGACTGAAATATGAAATAAATGAGCTTTGAATGTCTACAAGTTTTCGCTTTGTCGATTGTGTCAAATTATAAAAGATCATGAGCCAGGTGTAGTTGCAATGAGCATTCGTTTTGTGGTTATTCAGTAACATTGTGCATTTAGTTATTCACTAATTGAAATTTTTTTTCAGAATTTTTCTTCAAAACTTTTTTCTTATACATTGTATCATATTTACCTCGATGAAAGTTGCTAAAAACTACATCTTTGTTATTGAACACTCGGTGATAAGAATTTAAATTTTTATACTTGAATGAATTTTCTCTGTTTTAATTTTAATGATTCTTTAAAAATTATTTTATCCAAATTTATTTTTGAATATTTTTTTAATCATGTAAATATACAAGTTTTTTATGAATCTTCATGAATTAGTCCAGTTGTTGATCAAATTTAATTATTAATTTTATAATATTTGTATTTATCAAAAATCTATTAATCACTTATTTCATATAGCTGATAGCTCAAAATTTCACAAAGATGTTGGAAAATATTCACATGTCGACGATGAAATTATTTTTTGTATCTAGACGGCAATTATATTAAGTGATGATTATTTGTCAGAAAGGATACAAAATCTAATGTGGAAAAAAAAGCGATAGTGGTATTCCTTCTCAAAATTTGAATGTCTCCGAGTGCACCATTAAATCCCGGTTTAGGTTTTTGCCCAGTTATCTTGACATCTTTTAATATTTTTCCATTTTATACCTGTGATTCAAATCTTTTAAAAAAATTTTTTATTGGTAATGTTCGGGTATTTTTATTTTTGTAAAGTGGATTTGGGCTGGGGCGTTATAGCCATATGTTTAGTTCATTGTAATTTTACCTCGAATACATTTAGATACATACTATCTATTGTTTATTGTGTCAATCGCGTTTTAGTATAATATTTCTGGTGTGTGGAAAATACACAAATATAAGAATCGAGTATACAATTTGGAATTTTATTTTGAAATTTTAAAAATAAATTTGAATAATTGTAAATAAAAAATTATTTTTGTTTCAATGTAATTCATTTTTATGATTTAAGAATTTTTGATTTGAAAAAAATTAATTCTTGAGTTTTAGTTCAAGATGTATACCAAAACAACAATGGTGATGATGATGAAACAAATGGGAAAAAATTGAATTTAACTAAAACGACTATATATTATACCAATCAAGAAAAAGTAACGAAAACGTAGATACAAGAATAAAAAACAATATCCAGACTCGAAATCCCGCATTGTTTTGCATGGCCTGTAAAATAGTTATAGAATTTCATCAAAAATGGTTTTAAACAAGCTTCAAATTGAAAGGAATTATTTAAGTGAGACTGACATAGATTTTGCAATATAAGTTTTGGTTACTTTTCTGTCAAAGAAATAAATATTAGTAAAAAAACTGCAAGGTATTACTGCAAATTAGTTGAACGCTAAAAGTAATTTTATTAAGTACAAAGCTTTTCTTTAACAAAATAACATTATCACTTGATAATGTTACTTTGTTAAAGAAAAGCTTTGTACTTAATAAAATTACTTTTAGCGTTCAACTAATTTGCAGTATTTACTTTGGCTAAAGAAGATTATTATGCAAGGTATAAGTTATTTAAAATTTTTTAAACCTAATTTATTAAAATATTCTACGAAATAAATTATTGAATTTTATTTGATACTCAAACATTAGTAAATTACTCCAAAAAACGTAAAATTTTTAAGCTTATTGAGAAGACTGGATTTCCAATATCCACTTTTTAAAGAGCCTACTTTATTATTAAGTAAGTCGACCATTCGATCATCCCTATCTGGGGTTTCGGTTGGGCAATTAATTGGTTCCACAGGGCGCTACTCCATGTGATTAAGAGCCTTAAAAATGCTATATAATTACAAAAAACACTGATTCAATATATTTTACTCTTGTTTATGAATCCGTTTATGAAGACCGTACAAAATGAAATATATTGAGAGTGCTTCTTCACTATTATACTCATTGATGTTACATCAATGAGTGAAAGCTTGTACATTTCCACAAGTGCTCATTAACTTTAAAATAAAAGAGTATTGTGCTTTAACCATGATAAAAATCAATTCCTATACAAGAGAAAACTTGTTCGATAAGAAATCAAACCACTCAAACATGAGCCATTTTTTACCATAAAATTTAACCATAATGTAAGGAAATTAAACAAATAAGAAGAATAATAGATTTACATATAAAGAAACATCTTAAATTTACTTATAATATTTGAAAATTTTTACGTCGATTTATGGAAGAATTTTAGTAAATTTATTGAGCAAAATAAATAGCTATAATTTTCGATAAGTTTAGCCTTATCATGAAACATTAGCAAAAAAAAGTTATTTAATAACTAGTTACTGAACAACTTTTTTTTGCTAATTTTTATCATAAAGAGAATAAAATTTTGAACCTTTCTTAGTTGGTCATTAGCTTCTTTGATATTTTCTGAACTACCAACCAAAACTTCAGCTATCCTGTCTATATCTTTGTCTTGCTCCAAGACTTTCTCAGTGAACAATTCCTGTAACTTTGAAATCTCTACAACTTTCCCTTCTATTATCCTCACCTTAGATGATGAATATGAAGGTTATTATTCATTAATTTTTGATTTAATTGATATCTTTAAGAATTAAGATCTATTTCAGCAAAATTATCTATTTGACTGATGTATATTGATAAATTATTTTGAACTTATGATAAAAATGAGTTGATTGATAAATTGGAACCAAGAGCTAGGAAATAAGAATCAATTGCGTATTTTTTCTGAAATATATAAAAATCTTACAGCAGACAAATAAAACTTATACAATAAAAATATATATAAACAAAAAAATAATCATTTACCTCATCAACCATAGTACTCATAGAATCGAACAGCTCTTCATTCTCGCTCATCAACATCTGCATTTTTTCTGCATTCATCTCATCATTTTTTGTTTTCTCAGATGTATTTAATAGGTGGAAATTTTTTATATTCTCATCTTTTTTGATTTCTCCCGACTCTTTTTGTGGTATTCGCTGTGCTGTACTTTCTTTTTTTATTTCTGGTTGGTCACTTTGATCGACTATTTGAATTGAAAAATTTATTGATAATTTAAATTTATGTACAGCTTAAGAATGTAACTAAAACACAATAAAAAAAGAAGTAAAGAGACTAATGTAAGTTTTTTATCATGAAATTTTAACTAAAGATTTCATCATTATTTAACATGGTTTCTACACTAATTTAGGTTGGTGAAGCTTTAAAGATAAAATATTAGAACTTACATTTATTCAAAGGTTTAGCAGGTAAAACAGAAAGTTCGGGCTGTAAACGAGCTATTCTATTTTTATCAATGATCCTTTTCATTCTGATAGCTTTTTGTTGACTATAAATCTTACATACACTTAAAAGGTACTTGTTAATTATTTCCAAAATACATGCTTTATTTTCTCTTGATTGCCTTGTAGAAACCTTTGAGCCAACTTGCATGGTAAGTTCATTGATAGCATCCTTACATTTTTTCATAAAAGCTTCTGCTTCAGCATCTACTTTTTTACATTCGTGGTCTGTCATTGTGATTTGCACCATACCTAAATATGCTGCATCATTCAAATAGTCTTTTTTGATTTCATAGAGATATTCTTTCAATTTTGTTATCATTGACACCTAAATTTTAAAAATACATTCATGCAAATTGTAAAAGAAGTAAACATTAGTTACATAAAAAATAAAATTTATATCACTTACTACATTCTTAGCAGCTAAAGAAAATTCGCTTTTGTAAGACGTTTTTAAAATAGATTTATCAATTTGTTTTTCAGACTGAGAATTTACTAATGCTTTTTCTTTTGCTTTGAGAGTTTTTATCGTAGCTTTGAACAAAGTAGTTATATCGGCCATTAGTGCAATATAATCTAAACTAGAGAAAAAATTACATCAGCTACGTCGTTTAGAATGAACGATAATAATTATTTAAAAATGAAGCAACAATGATAAAACATACACAAAGTATTTATAGAACAAAATGAAGCTTTTGCTAAAAATATCATACATTCTTAAATGAAGTTATGTTTCGTCGATTTTTTTCATGAATTTAAAATTTATTATAACTATTTAGTTCATTAGACGAATCTTTTTTAAACAAATTGAGCTTAACCCCAACTACACTTCGTTTTTATGACCAAGTGTACCTCTACTTGATAATGCAAGCTCATCTTACGGAAAGCTTCTTGTAATAAAATAAACTCCTAAAAGCGTTTTCATTTGAATATTTTATGAATAAAGTAATAAACTATGAACAATTAATTAAACACAATGTCTTTTAAGGTTATTATGCTCGAAAATTTTTTTTGATAAGAAATCAATTTTTGGTGGCTAAAAATCTATTGAATAATGTTTTAGAAATATAATATGATACACCATTATAACTTTCAGCTCACCACCACCACCTGCATTGTATTGTAATGCGGTATTTATAAAGCGCTTTTCCTTATAGATCAAAGCGCTTGTTACAATTTTATTGTAGCGTAAACATACTGTGGAACAGGTGCTAATTGTCGGCCCACGCGGGATTGAAACCCGTAACTTTAGATAATTAGTCTAATGCTCAACCATTGAGCTATAGGAGCCGACTTTTCCTCAACTTAGCAACGTCAAAGTTACGCGTGAGACTCGTGTGTAGAACGTATTTTATTCATAAAACCAACAAACCACTGTTTCGCTACCCATGCATTTAAGTTTAGAATCTAATTTAAATTCTCTTCACAGTTATTTTTTTATTTTTTTTATTCTCAATTAAATTATTGTGTAAAAATATCTTTTTACTGATTTTATTTAACATTTCATTTTAAATTCTTCTATAAATAGTATATTAATTATGAGAAATTATTTTCAATCCAATAATATGAAATTGTGACTCAACTAAAATTTTTGAAAAAGTTTCTCTTTTGACCAAGCAGCATTTTGTAATAAATATTTTATCATCATAAAACCATAAAGTGATGAAGTTATAATACAAAGGTTTTCACATGCTTATAAAGATTTTCGATTCATATTTAAAGTAACATTATCAAGAACGTACTTGATAAGGTTACTTTTTTAACGAAAAGCTTTGTACTTAATAAAACTACCTTTTGTGTAATTTGCAGTAATACATCTTGGTATTTCATATTAAAAATGCTATTTGTATCGATAATAGTGTATTGCATTTTCGAAGTATATTTGAAAATCTAAATTTCTCATTGTGCTCATCAACGTGATCACTCAAGCAAATCCATAGATAGATGTGTAATGTATAACTATTATTCATTTGAGAACAAATCAAGATTCTTTTCATTCTTCAAAAAACAACACTAGTGATTTGTATTTTCATATAAAACAAAAGTAACCGAAACTTAAATGTCAAAATAATAACAAAACTGCACTGTTATATACATGATGTACTGCCAACACAGCAGCGGTCAAACTGTCCATCAGCACACCTCTGTATATTGAACAGCTTGGCGCCTCCATCCACCTGGCTCATCCCTGATTTCTTTATACAAGCGCCACTACTGCGGCAATAGCAACTACAACAACAACTACGGGTATTAAAACAGCCAGTACTATTTTGCGGACCTTATTCAGAGCCTTGAAAGCTCTTTTTTTATATAAGTTCATCCTAGATGGCTGGGAGGATATTCCAGGACCGACTTTATTATTTTTCTTAAGAATACTCATGATGAAACTAGTCGAGTGACTCCATTATTTAGCATTTTTTTGGTTTTTTTTATTTTTTTTCGAGTTCTAAAAAAAAATAAAACTCTAAATACATTGAATGACTGGAAATATATAAACTAATTCATAACCAGAAAAGTTGAAAGATAAAAATTACAACAATTTTTACGCCACCTTCTAAAACATAAAACATTTATTCGTTTTTTTTAATTACAGAATTTTTTTCAATTCAAGTTTTAAACCTAAAAAATTTTCAAGATACAGTCATTTTAAACTTCGGCAGTTTCCAAACCTTCACTATAATATATAATGAAGGGTAGGTCTGTAATTTCTTTCATTATAAAATATTTTTCTCATTATTATTTCCATCACGCCACGAAGTTTTTCGTAATTCAAGCTCACATTGCCGTATATATATGCAAAGTATGACTGATTCATAACGCCTAAAATGCTAATAATGAAGAAAAAACATAACGTTAAAATCTTATCTTTTGACTACAGTAAACCTCGCTTATGTCGGATTCGTATAAGTCGGAAATTCGTTTATCTCGGACTAAGTTTATTGAACGTTTAAATGACTATTAATTTAAATTAAAAATCTGCTCATAAGTCGGATTCTACAAGTCGGATTTTCGCCTTTATCGGACAAAATTCATTAGTACATTTACGTTGATTCCTGTGCATTTAACCCTGCTTAAATCGCACGTTTGAAAATTTCAGTTTTTTTAATTTTTTTTCCCAAAATTTATTTATTCAACATTTTCAATTTTTTCTTTTTTTTTATCCAATTTGAAAAAAAAATTTTTAATTTCGTGACTTTTTGTTCTATGCTATGGCTGCTTGGCGGCGCTTATTCAAGACTTGTTTAAAATATCAGTGTTAACATTACAATGTTACTTTGTTAACGAAAAGCTTTGTACTTGATAAAATTACTTTTAGTGTTCAAATAGTTTGCAGTATTTACTTTGGCTAAAGAAGATTATCATAGTTTTTGATTTTCATCACTATATTTTTCATAATGTTCCATGTTAGTTAAACTTAGAAAAAATTACAGCTCATTTTCAATAAATATTTTAAAAAATTTTTGAGTTCAATTCTCCGAAAATGCCCGCGATGTAGGAAATTTTATTTTTTCAATGTAATATTTACAACAAATCATAAAGATAATATTACTTGTAAGTTTCAAATAATTCAGTTCAATCGTTTTTCCACAAAAGTTTTTGGTATAATAAAGCTTGACGTGTGCTCTTCATTATATGCAAATAAAGAAAACTATTTATTAACATAAAGAAAAATTAAATAATGCATATCAGTGCAGTGGTTTGTTGGCTTTATAAAATAACTTCTACAAACGAGCTTCGCTCAAGGTTTTATACTTTAACATATCAAGTACAATTTATCATGAGTTGCAACTTCATGAAATAATATTTTTTACAAAAAACATTTTATTTCTTATTAAAAAATTTCAAAATTTGAATAATATTATATTTCTAAGTTTTTAAATATA
>OZ038320.1:30193607-30276586 GCA_964035795.1 Pterobdella sp. o SKG-2022
ATATATATATATATTCAAAAATCATAAATTGAAGCAATAAACACAACTTTTTATATATTCACGAAGCTTTTCTATTTCCACCAGGTTTCCTGATAATGATCTTCGTAATTATTTGAACTCAAGTAATCTGAACTTGCGCACTAGCATGCGTAAAAAGAGGGCGCTTACTTCACAACTGTTTCCATAATACCTTTTTTTACATAAAAGAACCTTCAACAGTTCACATAAATGCTTTATGAAAGGTATTAAAACTTGAATTCAATCAATTAATTTTGTATATGATTATTAATTATATATTAAAACTCTAAAATATTTGGTTCACCTTAACTATGGGTATTTTTTAAATTTTAGCATTGTCATTGTTGTTAAAAGTGCAAAAAGTCTTTACGACAAAACTTGAAAAAATCAATACTGTACTCATTTTGTCGCCCAGGTATATAGAGATAAGACTGCTTTTCCCAATTAACAATATGGTGGTCTTAGATAATCCAAAATAAATTGTTATAACTACAGTACTTTATCAAAATTAGTTAATAGTTTTAAAGAGCTTTTGATATCCAATAAAAGTTCATTATTTAAAAATTTTTGACTTCAAGTCTATTTATAAATTATAAAGCGATAAGTGTGCCTCTCACAGAACAAAAAGTTACTATCGACTATAGACTGGTTGAAAAATTAAATAAAATACATAAATTACTAAATTGATTTAGTTTTTAAATAATTTTGTTCACTCAATTTTCACTTCTTGAGCTGAAGCTGTTTTTTCCGAAGATGCTAATATTCGTTTGATCAGTGATCTTATGACAAGAACACACTATGAAAGTCTATTAAATTTTGCATTCGTTTTTTCAAAAAATTATTTTAAAAACAAAAATTAAATATTGCAGACACTTAATGAGCACATCGAACTCAAATAATATATTATCTTATAAAAAACCAATCTGCTTATCAATTTTTAAAAAAATTTTATGTAGTTTGTAAAAATTTCCTTAGTAAAAGTTTAATGCATATCTTTCACAAAATCCACCTTTAAGCATATACACATGTTCGTACAAACCTACTTAAGCTTTCATGAAGTTCATAGAATGCGAAAATATTTTTGAAATAAATAACTATGGACCATAGTAACATTTTGAAAATTTTACAAAAGCCCTTTCCAATTGACAAAACGTCTTTAAAAAAATTGAAGCAATTGAAATTTTTGATAAAAAAGTCTGAAGACGCAAATTTTTTCATTCAAAATAATGGTAAGTGGGTTATAAAAAGCGGCAAAAATTAATTTCGAATTTTTCGTTATAGGACTTGACATACTTGAGAAGTTTCTAGAAGTAGAAGAATGCAAAGCTATTACTCTGAGCCTCTTAGCAAACTGTTGTGTAAATGTGAAAGCATGTTCAACTGTAATTCAAAGAGGACTTTTGAATAATATTAGTGAGATTTTCTGCTTAATTTTAATGAATAAATATAAATTATTTTTTATACTAATTAAGTAAATTATCCTTCAATTCATAAAAACATATGATTTAAAATTTTACTCATTGCTACCAATTTAAAACTCAGTGAAAATCATAGAAACAGAGGTAGACCCTTACACATTAAAAAGCTCCATCAGAATCTTATATCTTTTGTGTAACCACGCTTACTCACGAAACATCGTTGAAAATTCTACTGATTTGAAAAAACTATTAGTTGGTTGTTTGGAGAAACCTGAAATGGAATCAGTTTTTCTACACTTTCTTTTAGAAACTATCAAGTAGTATTTACATATTTATGATATAATATTTATTATAAATTGAATTGCTCAAGCTCAAATTGTTTAAATCGAATACATTCGATGGTTTGTTGATCAGAACAACTCAGCATTTTCATATTCACTGAATATTATAAACAGTTGACTCTATAAAGCCAAACTGTATAAAAAACAAAATTTAAGTTTCAAAAAAACTTCTTTTTTAGTCTATAAATTTTTGAAAACGTTCAATTTTAATAATATCAATTGTCTTTCATCACAGGAAATTCAGTACTGCAAAACAAAACCAAACTTTTTTGAAACTAGGTTTAACTTGTAAGCTAAGCAACCTTCTTCCAAGTGCTCCTTCAAATCTCATCCAAAGCATACTCGGACTTATTGAAATGACTCTTAGAAGGCAATTTCATTTTTTTCAATTAAAATAATTTACATGTTGGAGCTATCTTTCAAACATAACCCCATCATTTTAGACGTTTTATTTTTTATACATTTTTATAAGATACTCTTCTCTCAAACGCAGGGGCTCCTCCAGAGATATGGAAGTTCAAAACAATATCAAGCTAACACTGAAAAATTTTGCTTCACTCTTTGCAGAAAAAGGAGAAAGATCACAAAAAATTTTTGAATATTTTAATAGCAATATTCTTTTATTGAGCAATGTTGTTCCATTTGTGGGTCCATCTGGTTTTTTAGTATTTTTAGTCGAAACATTGAAAGACTCTTCAAATTGTGATAAACCTTACTTTCTTGGTAAAATCTACATAGTGCTCAAAGTCGCCACAAATCGTTATCATTTCATACATGAGACTAACGGTCTATCTCAGTTACTTCACTATCTTAAACATCCTGATTTGAAGGAGGCTGTCTTTGTGATTTTGAAGACGTTCTGTTTGCTTAAATTTTCAAAGCAAGTTAAAAAGCTTTTTCCGAAGGTTATTTTTCCATTTTGCCTCAAGATGCTAAAAGAATATACACACGAAAAGTTATCCAAAATGAATGAAAGTTTGTTAACAAAAGAACAACCAACTGAAAGCCCATTTGTGTCAAAAGTATTGGACAAAAATGCTACTATGAATGAGTTAAAACTTGAAGCTGAAAAATCCTTTGCCGACTATAAAAAATTTTCGAAAAACTCGGTTATCGATTCAAACATAACAAATTCAAAAATAGTGTTATCTGTCATTAATAACTTAGCAACATCAATCGATTTTCTACCTAGTTCCAAATTTGTTCGCACAGTAATTTATTATTATTTATTTGAAAATTCATCTGATGCCTCATATCTTATAAAAAAGATGGTCAGGGATAATAGCAGTCCTTCCAACCACGAAAAGATTCGACTTCTGGGTATTTCAAGCATGCTTCAGTCTGACTCTTTTTCTGGAAGTCATTTTATTCAAGAAGCTCTGTCGTCGGACCACAAAATATTATTTGAAAGTCATGTTTTTAACGAGTTTATCATGGCAATGTACTTACCACTTATCGGGCTTTTTCGCAAAAATATCAAGTTTACTATATCTTCTCTAGACGATCCAACAGGCATGAGTGAATTTTTTTTCAACTACACACGTATGCAAAAAGCTGAAACTCAACTCAAAGAGTTTCTTGCACGCAACAACACTCGACTTAAATGTTCATTAACGCTTTGTTACCTTCAGGAGTAGGTGTGATTGTTCATTGTGGTTTATAACTTAAAATAAAATTAATATTTACAGAATTGACATCATGCAACGTTTGCTGTCGGATGAATTATTAGAAGACTTAGTGGGTATAGCGTACGATCCTAGACACCCTTTAAGAATCCTCTCAATTAGCTCTGTGTCCTTTTTAGTGTCTTCCATTCCTTCAAACATATTGAAGATCTTGGAACAGAAAATTGAAAAAAAGAAAAAAGTAGAACGAAGATACGATGATGAATATGATGTGGTCTTTGAAGTGGAAGGAGAGCTAGTAAATTCAGTGAAAAGTGTTTTAGCAGCACAGTCTGATGTGTTTGAAGCCATGTTTTCTGGACGATTCATTGAAGCTAAAAGCAAAAAAGTAGCAATACATGATGCCACGCCAGAGGCTTTTCGAATTTTTAATGAAATTCTTTTATATTCTGATTTTAGTCTAGTTTCAAAAATTGAAAACTCTGATACTTTGATGCAAGTTTTGAAACTCTCAAACAGATATGTAGTAACATGGCTGGAAGAATGGCTAACGATTCATATCTCATATAATATACCAACATATTATGAGTCTCTTTTCCACAATTCCACGCATCTTTACAGCAGATCGCTTCTAAGCTGCTGTATCATCCACGCATGCGACCAGGTTTCAGAGAAAAAATCTTACGAATCGTTTTTATTCCTAGTAAATAAAATTGCACCAATGTCTCTGGCAAGTTTAATAACCAACTTGAGGAAATTTAGTCGATAAAACTAGATTTTTATAACATCATTATGTAACTGTTCTTTTCACACATTTCAATTAAGTTTTATTGTGTTTATTTTTTACGATTTTTTGAGCACTTTCACGCACGATTTATAACGATTTATAAATAAAACTTTGTCAGTTTTCAATCATTTGCAAAACTCAATCAAATACCAATAAAACTAAATAATCAATAAATATTAACTAAATAAAATACTAATAAACTTGAGAGTATTATAGTTTTGAGAAACTTGGTTTCCTCTTTTCAATCAAAGCAGTTACAGCCTCTTGAACGTCTTCACTTTGTAGCATGCATTGGTTAAGACAGGCCTGTAAGTTTTTATCCAAATATATGTCCGTACTTGATTGGTTGGTTGGAGTAACGCCGGTTTATACCATTGGGCTATAAAGTATGGAAAAACAAGCATATAAAGAAAAAATGAGTATTAAGCGACAAAAAGCCTATAAAAATTTTGATATAAAATTCCCAGGTTAACGAAACAAAACTCGAGCGTGAAAATCATAAAAGTTTTGCCTTATCCTGAGTCTTATGATAAGATTGAACGTATAGTTGTTTTTCCCTTAATGAATGTATCAAAAAATAATTACAAAAACGTCTCTAAAAACGTAAATTTGTCATATATACCCTTCATTAAATTACTGATCTATTTTTATGTCACTACGTTATACTTTTCGATACACACTGAGTAAATCCATCAATTTTTGGACATCTTCACATGAACACTAGGATTACACCAATTGGATAACTCCATAATAAACGAACACTCACCATATACGACAAGGATTCATCCACCGAATGATCTCGGGCGTGTATTAGAGCCATCTTGGTGCTTTGAACTGCAACGGGACTCTTGGAGGATATTAATGAGGCTAGTTCCAATGCTCCTTCTAACAACTTGTCTCTATCTTCAAACACTCGACTGATAATGTTATTAATAACAATAATAATAATAATCATTATAATTTTTATTGTTATTATTATTATTCCAATTATACATAGTTAACTAGTTTATTTTTAAAAACTTTATAGATGGAAAAAGTTGATAAATATTCTACTTAATAGGTAATTGCTAGGAGGTACAAAGTTTAGCTTGTTCAATTTTCAAACTAATCTATATAATAATAATAATATGATCAATATATTCAGCAGATAAGCCTGAGATACCTCACAAGACCACAAGACTGGGCTTCTCTGGCCATGAAAGGACGAGCTGTGTAACATAGCTCCCTCACTAAACTATCATTCCCCACTATCTTTGGCAGTCTTTGTAATGTTCCGACGTCCGCCGCAAGTCCCAGGTCTACTTCCTGGGTGGTTTTATAAAGATTCGAAATATATGATTTGTTTTATTCGGTTGGTTGATTTTTATGTTGCTTTACAATGGATAGTATGCTTTTTATAAAATAATTTGGAGCAGCTAATTTTTTTCTATAGTTCAATAAACACATACCACACTACTTAATATTGAAAATGAATGAATTTGTGTTAAATATAAAAGCTTGAATAAAAGAAAATTTATTAATAAAAAATAGGTTATGATTATAAAGCACTTGATAATATAAGTTATTTTCACATGTTTCTCAATAAACTGTGTTGTTTTGAATGAATTATCTACTTAATGATAACAGATATGAAACAACGTGAACAACTTTCCTACTTTGATTTGGAACCAGGCATCTTCTGAAGAGTACCTGATATCACATGCACTGATCATGTCTACTCCTGCTCCTACACAGGCCCCGTGGATGGCAGCTATCACTGGTTTTGTGCACTTTGTTTAAATGATGAGAAATGTTTAAAGGAAGTGACAACTTCAATGAATAAATCGGTAAGTTTAATATATTAATTATTTAAGCAAGTTTCTTTGGTTAGTAATAAAATTAATGTGTGACCAATTTTCAGTTTGAGGACATAAAAAAGAAAAATTTTAGTTAGTAATAAAAAAGTTAGTAATTAGTTGTGATGTACAACCTTTTCAATAGAAGTGAAACTATTTTGAAATGACTCAATTATCTTTTTTAATTCAAAGCCTCTTCTGCCAGTTTCTAGTGATGAAAGTGCAGCTATTAGTCCAGAAAAACTGGCTAAATCAATTCCTTAAATAAAATATGTTCAAAGTATTATCAAATAATTATTTTGAATTTAAAATTTATTGTATGAAAAATTTGAAAGCAAACCTGAAGTTAATCCTTTACCATTCCCAGACAAAACAACTGATCTACAATCTTTATTTTCATTCAATTCAGTGAAACATGTGACCATTTCTCTGAATAATTTTATTTCAAAATATTAACGTTTGAGATGAATTTTAAAATATATTTGAGATAAATATTCAAGTTTTCACTTCCAACATGTTAGATTCATCGCATTTAGTTTTTCAGGCCGATTCAGTTGAACATGAAAAACATATTTCATTGGATTGGAAACTTTCAGAGTTTCAAAAGTCAGTTTACTAACTGCATTTACAGCATTCATGATTTATCAGTGTAAAAAGTAGAACTGTGAAAAGTAAACTTAATTATCAGCTTGATTGGTTAATTTTACTTTAAAACTATATTTTAATTTAGTTTCAATTTTTTTTGATAAAAATAAGATTTGAAAAATAATTTTTATATTAAAATCAATTTTTAAAAAACTCAAATTTGTAAAAAATAATTTTTTTGTTCAACTTTTTCCAAATTACCTAAAATTTAACATTTATAATTTTTAGCAAAGAAAGTTTTTTTATGCTTTTGAGCATTTTACCAATATTCAACATACCTCATCGAGTCCATGTTCATATAAACCTACGATGACAGATCAAAATCGACTATGACCACAGCGCTTTTCATACCTCTATTCGGAGAACTTGGTTAATCTTCAAAAGAACATGAATATTGTCATATTGTACTGTTATTTTTATCTGACAGCTTCCTCTATAATCCTCTCAGAAAACCACCGTTCAACATTTTATTTCAATTTTAAAATTCATGTTCGGTTTCACAGTATTTTCTATATTTAAATAGTTTCATCCACCATGTTTTTCGTTTATTTAGTTAATAAAAAAAGACTAGTTTAATCGAGAAGACTAATTAGCACGAACTTTCATAATTTAGGAGTGTTTTTGAACCAGGCTAATAATCAAATAATCGCTTCTCTTGTTCTTGGATTTTTATCAATGGTTGTGAATGACGTTAGTTGCTTTTATATTATTGAAAGTTATACACTTCTGAATCCTTCAAACCCTTGTTCAACATGTTGTTGTTTTAAAGAAATCCCTTCTGTATCTAATCAATTTTTCAATTCAGTTCACTACTAGCTTGGAGCAGTGAATTTTTAACTAGTCTCTTCCAATATGGCTTGACTCGTTGATCTATGAAGTATTTTGAATCATTGATATATGTCTTATTTTTGACGCTTCCGTTATTTCTGGGTTTTTTAAAACGCATCATCTATTGCAGCGTTTTGCTATAACCAAATATGTTAGTTATGATATAACTAAACGCATAATGGTTACAAGTCAAAAATAAATTCTCGGCATGAAACATGATTACATGGAGTGAATGCCGTATAAAAAGTTTAAATTCCTAAATTGCGAGATAGTGCTTAAACGGATTTAATTTTCAATAAATGTATAAAAAACTCAAAATTTCAAGGATTTTTGAAAATTGAATCATTTTTAGTTTACGAGAAGCTGTTTCTGGTATACTCGTTTAAAAATTATAAAATTTTTCAAATTCCTTAAAAAAAATCTTCCAATACTAATATTTTTTTAAGACCCAAGCTCGTATCGAAATAAAAGAATAAAATTTAAATTAATGAATAAATTCTCAAATAATTTCTCATTCAGAAGTCCACCGAATGTTCTAGAAGATTGATAAGAAGGATGCAAACGAGGTGACACTCATCTCCCACAAATTACTTCCCTTATGTATTCGTTTGCTTGCAAATTCCACACCTCATCAACATAAATCAATACGTTCTTCTCATTGGTCTACTTCTTGGAAATACGAACCAATGAGATGGCTCAATCTCCGCAACACTTAATCAAGCATGAAGAGCTGATCGTCAATAGGTCACATGCATACAAGTGCAAACATCTGCTGTGCGCAGTTGTGCTGCGACATCTTAACGGTATTTAGCAAGGTTTAAGTCTTAGATGATTCTACAGTTTTTGCTTTCAGATTTCATATTTTCATCAGTTTATTTGACATTTTTTGCACCCTTTAATATTTTAAATTCTAGTTTTTAAACTTATGAATATTGATTCTTAAAGATTTTTCAAAAAATTAGTTTCATTGAATTATTTTTCGATATTTTTTTCTATTTTACTTTCTAAAACAAACACTACAAAATTACTTAATTTAAAAAAAATAAAAATCTCCAAAGAATCATTACTACTTTAAATCAATTTTTTCTTAAAAATCGTTCATTTATCACTTTTTTGCTTTTCCCACCCACCGAGTATCTTCTGAAGACAAGCAATCAGTGAGCGTCGTCACTACTTGTCGTATTTATGGCATTATTTGTACTCAAGGTATTATATAAATAAAAATCCTGCTGTGGTTAAAGTCTTTCAGAAAATCGTTGAAGGGAATTTTTTGATGCAGGGATGTTTTTAGAAAGTATTCGAAGTAAATTTTTTAAATACTGAAACGTATTTAGAAACACATTTGTATTTTGATGTGCATGAAGTAACTTTAGATTGATTGGCATAATAAATCAAAATGACAGCGTTTAAGATAGAGGATATTTTATGGGATAAAAGTAAAATAAATACTAAGACATCTAGCGACAACAATAAGAATATTTGGTCAATACATGAGATATTAAAAACGGATACTTCTTCAGTTAATTCAAAAGCTGAGCAAAACTTTTGTGATAAAAATTACAAAAAAATTTGTAAAAATACCGTTGGTGTTAGCTGCAAAGAAGAAACAGGAGACAAAAAGGGAAGCCTTAACCAACTGAAGGATATCAGCAAAAATGTTAACCATGCCCTACAGACCGATAGAAAAACCAACCGCGAAGCTCTCACTAAAAACTCGTATAAGAGTTCTATAGATTCTAAAATTAAGGATAAAAAAGCACCCAAGAAGTTTCCCAGTCCGCCAGTTTCCCAAGCACACACAAGCTTGTTTATACCGTATTACTACTACTGTTATTACTATTACTCAAACCAAGCTGGTGCCAAGAAACCTAACGCATCCAATCGAATAAAATTTTTAGACTCAAATCATTTTTACTCAAAGAATGATGTTGGGAGTAAAGTTAAATTGAAAGATAAGTTCTATCAATCTGAAGTTGGTTCAAACTTTGAGCATGACCACCCGTTGGTATTGGGTTCTTCCAATGATGGCCACATAAATCAAGAGAAAAGACGAACTCTTAGCGGCGGTTTTCAAAGAATAAGAACATCAAAAATAAAAACAAGTATCTTTCATCCTTACAAATACTTTGATAGTCAACATAAACCCATTGAAAATTCTTATAATGTCAATCTCAAAAATAAATCTGAAAAAATTTTTCAAATGTATGACAACAAAAAAGGCACAAAACTAACTCCTACAAATGTTCCAACTCCAAACAAAACCTTTACTCCACAAAACTTCACTCCAGGTGCTCAAACGGCAGAAAAAAACCAAAAAAATTCCTTTTTCCCAACACCAGTAACAAATGTGGTAGAGCCAGCTACTTGCAAGCAGTGCGAGAAGACCTACAGCTCTGTAGGTGCGTTGAAAATGCATCTCAAAACACACACTCTACCGTGCCGATGCCTCTTGTGTGGGAAGTCTTTTTCAAGGCCGTGGCTTCTACAGGGACATTTAAGGACTCATACTGGTGCGATGTTGTTGAGTTCGGTTTATTTTACTGTAATAGTGTTGATGATGAAGTATAATTTTCTAGCAGCTAAAATTAGTTTGTTAGGATTCAGCTGAAAAATATCCAAATATAGATTCAACCCTGCAGGGGAAAAGCCTTTTTCATGTGACATATGTGGTCGTGCGTTTGCAGACAGATCGAACCTCAGAGCTCACTTCCAAACACATTCAGACCGCAAGAAATACCAGTGTCCCGGATGCCCGAAATCTTTTTCCCGCAGATCACTGTTGAGCAAGCACGCCCAATCTTCTAACGGAGCCTGTGCTTGGCAGGCCAGCAATACCGAGAACTGCCATGGGGTGCAAGAGATGGATCCTAAGAAGAACGAACCGTTTATGAGAGCAAATAACCCTTTTGCTTCTACAAAGTTCATCAATAATATGAACCGAGAAAGTTATGATTCAAATAGAAATATGTTTTATAGTTTCAAAGAAATGACCGAAATTAAAAGTTTAAATAAATACAAAGAATTATTCGAGAAAACTCGTCAAAATGAAAATCTTACCCGATATAAACATGGTAAAAGTATGCTTAATCATGAACAGTACAACAAAAAACATACACCAAAGCATGAATTGTTACAAATGAAGAAATCCACGTTGGGAGGTGAGAAAGGTCACTTGCGTGATAACCACTACGTTCAAACTAGTGAGGCAGTTCTGATAGGCTAACGTCTGAGTGATTCATGAAGATTTTCTGATATAAAAGATTGTTTTCAGATTTTTTGATCATTTTAATTTGAAAAAAATTATTAAAAGAAATGATTCTATTTTAAATAAAAGTTTCAAGACTTTTTTTTCATGAAGATTGTAATAAAAAGCCAATTTCATCGAAACTATTGTGAAGCTTTGAAAAGTTGAAACCACTATCCGAAATTAAAAGTTTTATGACAGAACTCTCGATAAAAGGAGATTAATTTCTCAAACAACACCCAATCATTCTCTTCTGAAACTACTGTATTCGAAAAATTTTATTTCATTTGAATATTTGATATATAAAAAATACTTAATTTTTTTTTTGCAAATTCCATAAGTTTATTACTTTGCGCAATAAACTCTCATACTAATAACTAATTCCGTATTTAATTTTCTTTCTCAGCATCTCTTTTTATCGTTTATTCTTCTTCTCTCTCCCAATCGCCTGTTGTAACGATCCACTTGACACTGTAGGTCATTCCCAATTGAATTGCTTATGTAAATCAATGTGTGCATCTTCCTTTACTACAATAACCATCATCGTTCTAACAAAAATGAATAAATTAGTTATAATTTAAATAAATTTTTTATTAGGTAAAGTTTTTAGCATTTTTTTTTGTATATAATTGAAAATAATTATCAAATTTTTAACGTTTGATTCATTGATTAAGTTCTCTTTTATTATTTGATAAATATTAGCAGGGAAATATCAGTGATTAAGGATGTAGTGTGTAACAACATTAGACCCTTGAAGATATGGCAGATTCTTTTGATGCGTAATTCAATTGTCACTTCTAAATTCATATTTTTGAGTTATAAGTTTTTTCATTCTTTATGTTTATTTTTTTAGTTTATATAAAGCTAATTATTCTGGATTTTTGTTTGATTTAGAAATTTTTTATAATACTAAAATAAACTTGTTATATTTGCTATAGGTATTTTTCACACTTATTTGGTAGCTTTTTGTTTTCTTTGTCATATTTTCTCAAATAGTGCCCGAAATATGTTGGCTGCTAGGATGAGATCTGGTTTGAAGACTTCAGCGTTGAGGTTGTTATCTCCAGATACTTTGTTGTTCTTCAGAGCTATGATGGCTTGAATTAATTCATAATTATAATTGTTGGCGGGTCGATACTGGTTTTGAGGTGTGAAGCAGCTGGAGAAATATTTAATTTCTGTTGAGCTGATAGTCGACTGAATATTTATCTGGTGTTCAGCTCAGTGATTTTTTGTTCTGAGTGGTTAAAACTTTCCGCAATTATCCTTGATGGGAGAAACTAAGTTATGGTTTTGTTTGTCACAAACAAGCTTGGCGATCTTGAATATTCGTCCAAGCTTTTTTTGTTGCGGCTTCTAATGCTTGTGCTGCGAGATTATCTGCAAAAAATATTTCGGTCATCTTGCACCATGAAGTAAAATAGCCTGAATCAAATTGTTGGGGTAAACGAACATTAAGTATTTATTACTTTGAATCACGAAGCTTTTCGTAAGTCTAACTTACATTATCAAGTGAACTTGTGTATGTTTATCTCAGTAGATTGCACCATCATTTTTATTTTTTGTTAGCTTTATTCTATTGTTTTATGAATCTTTTTTGTGTCATTCACCAATTAACCCCATAGAATTGTTTTCAAACCAAATCACACGCAAAATTTTGGCAAAGTTAAAAACCAAAACCTTTTTTATAGACTCAACTCTATTAAATATTTTTATCCTCTCATTTATCTTCATTATTTCCATCATGCCACACTCACTCATATAACATTTCATCTTTTTTCTGCCAAAAATCTCTACTGGGCTGTGTTCAAAAACCTTTCAAATGGGCACAAAAAAAACAGCGTAGAAAATAAAAAGCTTTGTTGAAAAATAAAGTGAGGTTTTTTCAACTGAACTCAAATACTGGGGCGACATAAACAAGACTCACAAGAAAATTTTTAATATTTCCCGAAACTGTATTTAATAAAATTAAAACTTTTTTAAAATTATTGAATACTTGTTAGTTTTGGAATACTCAATAAGTAACTTAAATTTTAATTTTCAAAATATTTTAAATAAAGTTCATTTTTAACTTACAAAATAATTTCTTATCTATGCTTATGAATTCATTCCAAAACTTTATAAATACGTTTAATATATTCTAGTTTAGAAGTGTTAAGTTTAAATCTTTTCAATAAAATTTAGTTATTTTCAAAAGTTTTTTGAAAATTTTGTAAAATGAAAATCTACGTCAAGTTTCTTTCATCTTCCGAAATGATGATCACTGTAATAATGTTTTTAGATAATTTAGCTAACTTGAAATTATTTAATTTTTTTTTTAAATTGTTTTTTAAAATTATAACAGTTGCCTGATGATTCAACAGTAAAAGACCTAAAGACAGAAGTTAGCCAAAAGTTTGATATATCATATGCCAAACAAATATTTTACTTTAAAGGAAAAAAGCTTCAAGGTTTTGTTTTAGAAAAATTTTAAAATGTTTATATTATTTTTTTTTATTTGACATTTCCAGATGACCAAACGTTGGAATCATATGGAATTGTATCAGAATCATCTCTAAAGCTTGTGATAAAAAGTGATACATGTACAGATGCTCAAAAATTAAACGAGACATCTCTTCAAAATACTACCAACACAAATAAAAAAGATAATTTTGTAAACAGTGAAAATAATATAAATGATATTCTTGTTTCATCAGATTTTGATATATTACTAAAAAAGCTGCTTCTAAAACATTTTACTCATGAAGATTCTGATAAAATTTTACAAAAACACAATAAAGTGAGTTATAAAAACTACCATAAAAATAAAATTTTTGTTTTCTAACAAATAACAAAAATAATTTATATTATTACACAGAATTTTGAGTTATTCATCAAAGAGCTGACTTTACCAGAAATAGAACGAGTGGCAAAAGCAAATATTTTACAAAAATAATAAATTTTTAATTCCGAACTAATTTTATTTTTTTATCTTTTTTTTCAAAAACTTTTCTGGAAGATAATTTATTAATTAATATTGTTTTCAAAAATTCATTTTAATGTGTATTAATTTTAACTTGCAACGTAAGGTAATTGGTTTAGTTTAGCGTCTCTAAAAAACACAGGTGCGCATGTAAACATAATCTCAATTAGTTTTGTTGACCTCGTATTTAAATTGCTGATTTGTTTATATAAAAAGACTGATAATCATATTTTCAAAATGAAAGCTGATTAGTCTTATCAGAGCTTAATATTCAAAAGCCAATCATTTAAAAAGACATAATGGCCTCTATGAGCAGTCTGAATTCCATCAGCGTTTTATCTGAAGATATTTTACATTGCCCGAACTGTGGAAATCTTTTAAAAGATCCCAAGATATTACCATGTCTGCACAGTTTCTGTTTAGATTGCTTAGAAACGTGTTTGGAGAAAGCAGACATTGCGCCAGAAGAATCGTTTTATTGTCCTCTGTGCAGAAGCAAGTGCACATTGCCTAAAAATGGAATTCATGGCTTGAAAGACAATGTGCTAGTTCAATCAATAGAGGCTTTTTTAGATTTTCGCAATGAAATTTTAAATGAAGAAACCGTAGCTTGTGGAGGTTGCAATAGAAATGGTTTGATCAAGGCTAAGGCAGTGAAGTGCGTGGAATGTAATGAATGGTTGTGCAAAACTTGTTCTGACGCTCATGTAAAGGTAAAAATAAAATGAATCGGTTTTGTAATGTAACAAAAACACAAAATTTCTATGTTATTTTAATCGATTGTTATGATTAACAAGAGACTAATAAATTTAATACATTTAAAGGTGAAAGCTTCCAACAAACACAATTTGTTAACCTCAAAAGACTTGCTTTCAGGCCAACAAGATGATCTAATAAAAGAAAACATGGCCAGTAATTTCTGCCAAAAACACTTGATGCGGTTCATCAGTTTCTGTGAAGACTGCGATAGTTTGGTATGTGAACTATGTCAGACCACAAAACATCATCTACATCTTTTAACGCCCATTAATTTACATTCCGCTAAAGAGTCTTTTACGGTACGAGCTTATTTGCCTCTTGTTAACAAATCAATCAATAATTTTCAGCTACGAATCTCAAATCTCAAAAAGCAACATAAGAATTTAGTATACTTCAGAAAAACATTCCACAAAGAGTTTGCTGAAAGAATTTTGAAAGTGATTGATAGAATAACATTTAAACTTCAATCGTACGCTGATATTCTTCACATCGTTGTCGACAATCTTTTAGATGATCATATTGAAAAACTTAAAAAACATGACATTGAAAAACTGAAAGATCAGCTAGAGTTAGCGAAAATAACTTATAGCTTTGCGAATAATCTTCTTGAATATGATTTTCCAACATGTACAATCCCTCTTAGCAATACTGTTCAAAAACAACTTTCTCTATTCAAAAAACCTCCAAAGACTAAAACACCAAAGTTAAGGGCTTTTAGCTTAAATGCGCAAGAAAAACTATCTATCGAATTGATTGAAGAAATGATTGGAGAAATACAGCTTGATGGAAAAGACAAAAATGACACATCTTTAATAAATTTTTCATGTAAACTAAAGAATGACAAATTTCCTTGTGTTATTAGTGATCTCTCTATTGACCATGACAACAGCAAGCTGGTTGTAGTCGACGAGGCTAACAAAAATCTCAAATCATTCAATTTTGACGGGAGTTTTGACTGTTATTCTCAAGATAGTTACTTCAAGAATCCCATAAGAGTAGTGGTGTTGAGAAATAACCATGACTACCTTATAAACGATGAAAACACTATCAAACGTTCCGATAAATCGTTTAAAAACTTGAATCTATTTTCTAAGCATAAGTTCAGACAACCTGTAGGAATATGCCAGTCAAGTAACGGAGAAATTTTGGTATGTGAATGGCTGAGTGGTCAGGTATTAGGCTTCGACGAAATAGGAACATTGGTAAGAACATTTCCTTGTCATAGTAGAAACCCAGCTTATATTTCATGTTGTTTCACATGTGATCACATCATTATATCTGATTGGAAGACACATAGCGTGAAACTCTTTCATTGGAACGGTAATTTGATTAATTCATACGGAGAAAGTAAAGATAACACCTTGGAACATAATGAAAAACAACTTAGTTTGAACCATCCTCATGGCGTGTGTTCAGACGCAGAAGACAATATTTTGGTTTGTGATTCATGGAATAACAGAATAAAGATACTAGATTGGAAAGGTAGATACAAAAATACTCTTCTCGACCTAAAGAATGGCTTGAAATGTCCACAGGCAATTGACGTAACATACAATCATTGTTTTATAGCTGAAAGACATGGGTTCATAAAAGTTTTTGAATATTTTTTAAATAAAGATGTTTAATTACTTTTTACAAAAATTTTTGAAGTTTCAACTACTATAACAAAACTTGCTCAGTTATTAATTTACAAAACACTGTCTTGGACTTCATTGTTTGGTTTTTTGAAATAAATTTTTTTTTCATTTTAAATAAAATATTATGAGTATTGAAAAATTATACTTTTGTAAAAACATTGCTTATTCAACTTTTCCCAAAGCTTTATTATATCGCTAGCCATGGCTTCTGCCGATAAAAATATCGGATTGAATGATTTGAATTATTACATTTATGACTATTTTAATCGACATGAAGGTTTGAAAAATATAGCTTCTATTCTTAAAGAAAAAGCCGGACTTGTAAGTTCTAAAATTAATTGTGAGACACGTGCGTTATATCTTATAAAAAATATTTTATAGAAAAGAAAAAGAACTGATTCGACGAAATTGGAAGATTTTGTGCAACACTTGAAAAAGTAAGATTTATTTAATAAAATTTAAGAAAAGTCACTAACTTTCTTTTTAAAACAGTAAAAACGTCAAGAAAGATACTATATCTGTTGCAGTCTCAAAAAAAAAGGAAGCTTCTTCAAGCGAAAGTTCAGATAATGAAGAACCAACTACAAAAAAACCCAAAGTGAATATTCAGACAACAAAAAAAGTAGAATCTTCAAGTAGTGAAGACCAAGACGAACCAAAAAAGAAAGTTGGAAATAAACGGCCAGTGAAAACTTCCCAAAAATCACCAGTTAAACAGCCAATCAAAAGGCAAGAGTCTTCTTCATCAGATTCAAGTGATGAAGATGAACCAAAGAAGAAGGCTGAAAATAAACTGCCAGTAAAAACTCTCCAAAAATCTCCAGTTAAACAACCAGCCAAAAAGCAAGATTCCTCGAGTAGCGAGGACTCAAGTGATGATGATGAACCAAAAAATAAACAAAAAACACCACAACAAACCAAACCAGCACAAACAGCTAACAAAACACCAGCAAAAAAGGCTGAATCATCAAGTAGTGATGACTCTAGCGAAGAAGAGCAGCCAAAGGTGAAACCAAAAGCACCCCAACAAACCATATCTTCTCAGAAAGTTAACAAAACTCCAGTGAAAAAAAGAGAATCATCAAGCAGTGACTCAAGTGATGATGAAGAGGAAAGTAAGAAAGCTCCAATAAAAAGTGCTGTAAAATCTACACCAACAAATCAGAAGGCTGAAAGTTCAAGTAGTGAGGACAGTAGTGATGATGAAGCAACAAAAAAGTCTGTGCAAAATTCACAAAACAAGAAAATACCAGAGGTTCCAAAAAACAAGAAAGCTGAGTCTTCTTCAAGCAGTAGTAATAGTTCAGATGAAGCTCCCCTCAGTAAGAAAGGAAAATTAGTTATTGATAAAAAAAAAAAAAATCAACAAAAAACATTAGAAAAAGTTCAAGATTCTAAGAAAGTTGTAACAAAGAAATCAAAATCATCAAGTAGTGATAGTAGCTCAAGTGATGAGGAAAGTTCAGTTAAAAAGGCTACATCATCTGTTGCCAATGAAAAAAATAAACCTGTGAAGAAAAAAGATAGTTCTAGTGATGATAGTAGCAGCGATGATGATGATGACAAAAAACCCATCGTGCAAACACAATCTGTCAAACCTGCAACTAAACCACTTACAAAGAAAACAGAATCTTCTAGTGATGATAGTAGTTCTGATGATGAACCTATAAAACCACAAGCTTCTATCAAAGCAGCTAGTAGCAATGAAAAAGCAACAAAGAAAGCACCAGTAAAAAAAGTTCAAGCAAGTAAAAAAGCTGAATCTTCTTCATCAGATTCAAGTGATGAAGATGAACCAAAGAAGAAGGCTGAAAATAAACTGCCAGTAAAAACTCCCCAAAAATCTCCAGTTAAACAACCAGCCAAAAAGCAAGATTCCTCGAGTAGCGAGGACTCAAGTGATGATGATGAACCAAAAAATAAACAAAAAACACCACAACAAACCAAACCAGCACAAACAGCTAGCAAAACACCAGCAAAAAAGGCTGAATCATCAAGTAGTGATGACTCTAGCGAAGAAGAGCAGCCAAAGGTGAAACCAAAAGCACTCCAACAAACCAAATCTTCTCAGAAAGTTGTCAAAACTCCAGTGAAAAAAAGAGAATCATCAAGCAGTGACTCAAGTGATGATGAAGAGGAAAGTAAGAAAGCTCCAATAAAAAGTGCTGTGAAAGCTACTCCAACAAATCAGAAGATGAAAAAGACTGAAAGTTCAAGTAGTGAGGACAGTAGTGATGATGAAGCAACAAAAAAGTCTGCTCAAAATTCCCAAATAAAACCAGAAATTGAAAAACCTAAGCTTTACCAAGCTGTGCCTCCCCCTTCAACAAAGAAAGATGAATCTTCAAGCAGTGATGGTTCTAATGAGGAAACCTCTAAAACAACAAAAGCCCAACTTACCAAGGTTCCTTCTATCAAGAAAGCTGAATCAAGCAGTGATGACTCTTCTAGTGAAGATGAGAAAAAACCCTTAAAAGATACTCTCAAACCTGCTAAAGTACCCTCTGTTAAAAAAGAATCATCTTCATCAGATAGTTCCGATTCTGATACTGCTTTAAAAGCATCCATTAAGAAAAAACAAGAAGAAAAGACACCTGCCAAACAAGATACATCCTCATCATCATCAGAAAGTGAAGGTGAAAAACAAAATTATTCATTAACTCCAAATGTGGCAAAAGCTGAAAAGCAGGTCAATCATTTTAAAACTCCAAAATCAGCTGACACAATTAAAACGGTTCGTTTGAGCTTATATGCTATTTATAATGTATCATTGTAAATAATCAGAAATGTGAATCATAAAAACACAACAATATTTAAGTTTTCTATTTTGACAAAGCTTTTCTATATATCATCATCTAATTACCTGAGGATATAGAATATATCGAAAGCTTCGTCAAACTAAGAAATTCTAATATTCGTGTTTTTGATTCGCATATAATGTATCAGTCATGCATACAGATTTCCAGCATTAGTTTATATAATGTTTATTCAATTGACGTAATTTTTTTTCCTGTTATACGTTTAATTTATTTATTTAGCGCCCTACTCACAAACCCTGTTTTTTCATATAATGTTATATTGCAGAAAAAGGCGAATGTGCCATTCAAAAGAGTAGATGAGAGTAAAGTGCTTATTAACGATAAGTTTAAGGATAATTCATTCGAAGCCAAGGTATAAAAATATATTTTAAATAATGCTTCATTGATATTGATCAATTAAAAATTGGGTGTTTTTTGACTGATAATACGTTGAAATAATGTACGTTTCAAATTTCTTCAGCTGGGAGCGAAAGGGTCGTGGGGTGAGAAAGCCAACGATGTTTTAAAGTACACCAAAGGAAAATCGTTTAGGCACGAGAAAACAAAGAAAAAGCGTGGAAGTTATAAAGGAGGAAGTATTGATGCTGTTAACACATATTCCATTAAGTTTGATGATTAACTGAAAAACGTTGGTATTTGAAGCTTATTGATAAATAAAATCGATTTTTTAGTGGAATATTTTAAAATTTTCAAAAGTTTATTAAAGTTGGAAGTGTTTCTAAACGATGCATATTTCAAAATAATCACAGTCAATGAAATTTAGTGTAAAATCGCGCAAATGTGTCATACAACAAAAAAATCGATGAAGAGCTTTGTTGGCGATAATAACGGGTTGTAAATACTAATATTGTATACTATAGAGTGTTAAAATTTAATTTAGAAACATTCAAAATGAGTTGAACCACATCCAAAAAGGAGGAAAATTAGATCGAAACGCAGTACTTGGTCATGTGACTAGTGTCAAGGAATGTATCAAGAGTATAAAATTCACGATTGATATAATATTAAAACTCGTTAAGATAAAGATCATAAAATAACTCAAATCAATTGAAAATAGTAAAATATGTTACAAAAATGGATTGGTGGGAGACAAAACAACATTTTTATACAAATTATCACCGTTAAAACTCATGGGTAAATAATTAACGTTGTTATTGCTGTTATCATGGGCACTTTGTTCATTTATATTATCGTTTATAAAGCTGTTGCAAGAGGTAGTGTTTTCATCAAATGTTTCATTACTTGATTGTTCGCTATGGATTTCTTGTTTTAAATTTTGCCAAAAATGCTCAGCAAACCAAACGTTGTACTTTTCATTAGTTTTAGAATCGTTGTTATTGATATTATTGCCTTTATTTATATTAGAATTTTTGAAAACGTGTGCACCAGCTGTTGCTGTAGATTCTTCATTGTTGAAGTTTGTAGATATGAGCTCGATAAAGTCTAGAAAATAAACGCATAAATTATAATGGATGTTACATTTTCATAAAAAGCTATGAAACCTGTTTGAATGTTGTTGTTTGCTATATCTTTTTTAATATCATTTAACGTGCAATTCACGTTATTATTGACTATTTGATCCCAAATTGCTTCTGTGTCATTATTATTGATTAAGTTGTCTCTAAAAAATGTATCTTTTTCATCGTCATTGACTTTTGTTGCTAATGGCTTCGACATTGCAATTTCAAGAAGTGTTTTTTTCCTTACTTTCGGGGTGTCAAGATCTACAGAATCAGTAAACTTTCTGGCATTAAGCTCTTCTTTTGTTGGGTTAATAAATGAAACAGCGTTTTCAGATACAGTAGCGGCAGTTATCTGTTTTGTGAGCGGAGGAGTTAATTCACATTTACCCTTTGATGGTTTGGTATTTGATTTTGGCCTTCTTATTGATTTTCTGATACTTTCAAAAGATTTGAATATCTTCTCGAAACTTTTAGAATCTTCCTTCTTAGATGCGTCTTTTTTCTCCCCATAATAACTTTCAATGCCGACGTAGTTCTTATTATAATCACATTGGCTTTCATTATAACCGTTATAGTTAATTGTGCCATAATTTGGAGAATCTACTCTTAAAGGAATCATAGGATCATCTAACATGGAAGTTTCAACTTGTGGTTTTAAATGGTCGTTTATTATCCTGCTTTCATTTAATATCTTTGATAAATGACTTTCCTCTTCCGCTTTCCGGTGCATTTCATTAAATTGTTCTTGTCTACTGAGCTCTAAAGCTAGTTTTAACTGAGAATCCTCTTCATCAGTATAATTATTGTTGAAATTATTAACAATTCCATCACTCCCATCTACCTCTGAAACACTTTCATAACCTCTTTTGGGGTTGCTAATGCAGAAGTTATTGTTATAAAGATAGTTAGATTCCAAAGAAAGATTTAAATTATTAGATGTTTTTTGAAAACCTTGTGTTTTTCTTTCTATTGTCATGTATTTTATAGGGGAAGTGTGATCTGTATAATTATTTAAAAGCATGGGTAATTTAATGAATGTTAACTAAGCTTGAGAATTTTAAATAACTCAATAAAATAGTGAAATTGCTGCAAAAAATTCAAAAAAACTTCATAAACTTAATTTTAAATAGGAAAAATTAAATGAAGAATATACAAAAACGAAGAAATAAGGTTTTACTACGAAGCTATTGAATTTGTATTTGATCTAAAGATTAATAATATTCAACACATTTTATAATTTTATTTCCCTTGGATATTTAGTAATTTCAAGTTAGATAAATAAATTTATACTAATTTGAAACTAACCATAAATAGAAAAATTGGGAGCATCAATTTTTTGAATTATCTTTACATCTTTTAAAGCATTTTTTTTTCTAACAGCCATTTTGGCTTGCTCATTTCTCAGCCTGTCTGGATCATTTAACAGAGATACTAAAGATGTTGCCAATTCTCTTATTGATTGTATTATTCCTCTTCCATCTTCTTGTAGTTCAAAATTTTGCAATGATTTTATCGATTCAATTCTAACCAAAGATTCATTCACTACCTTTGATAAATAATAGACCTTGAAAATGCTTTGTAAACATTTATAATAATGAATGAAAAATTTTATAAAAGTAACATACTTTTTTATGCCCAAATTTGATAAGGTAGTTAAGAACAATGAGTGATTTATTAATATGCATTTTATTTTTTTCAAACAGCCTTTTCCATAAAACTCCTAAGATTTCAACTACAGCTACAGCATGGAAAGAAAGTTCAGCTATTTCTTCGAGTTGTTTTTGACTAGGTCCTGTAGAATGACTTGATGTAGCATCTCTGATTTTGTTTTCGGCGAAAGTATAATTGTTTACGACATTCTTTATCTTTCTTCTTACAGTTGTCATTTTGAAAAATACTTGAATATTCCATTAATTTGATGTTCTTATTTAACGAAACTTAAAAACGAACGAATACATTGCATCCAAACCGCTGAGATTAAGATTATCCTTACATCAATGAAGTTGGTGTAAAGATAGAAATATACTATAAGCTCATGCCTTGTGTTGTTTTGCTTGAAAATATGAACTTTTGGTTTTGAATAAAAAACGCAATAAAAAAATTTTCATTATAGTCAAATATACGCGGCTTCACTAAGCAATAGATGAAATTCGATCCCAAAATTATTAACTAAAGTATGAATTTTCTATTCCAACTAAAATATTAAATTAAAATTTAAAAAATGTCTTATCATTTTCATCATCGTTTCACGTCTGTTTCTATTTTCACACGGTTTTGGCGGAGGTTTATAATGGCTCTCCACTATGCTCTACGGTTTTGAGCAAGTTCAGGTTTGAGTCTCATCTACACGGCTCACATTGAATAATCTTTTATGCTTTCAAGTTTGGAAACTTTATAACTGTACAAATTATAAATAAACTGAATGAATTTTAAAAGTCATATAAGCAAGTTCAGTGAACAACCATGGTTATTCATATATTTGTTATTTAGTTGCATTGTTAACGAAATGCTTCGTACTTCAAAAGAAAAAAGATTTAGTGTTAAAAAGTTGGTTATCTTTTCTAGAAATTTCAATAAATACTAGTTGGCGCTCAAAATTTGTGCCTCTGAAGCAATCTTGAATTGATAACTATGCGCTATAAAAATCTTAATAATAATAATAATAATAATAATAATAATAATAATAATAATAGATGGAATTAAATAAAAAAATTTTCAAAATCTCAGCAATTAGAAACTGACTTTTGAGATACATAATAGAAGAGATTTTGACCTACATAAAATCTTCATAGTGTTTTTGATGATTATAATAAAATTGATTTGATATACAGCTTAGAACTTGAAAATGCTTTTTTTTTAAACTATTCAATAATTTCCAGTTTCAGAACCAATCATAAAAAGATTCTAATTAATTAAGCTAAAAAATTGAGTTTTAATCTAATAATTTGAGAATAATTCATAAATGTGAGTGTGTTATGAAAAAAGGATAAATGAATCAAATTAGGCAAAAGTCAATAAGTTATTAAAAATATTGCTTTTATAGACTCATTGCTTTAGAGAAACATCTTCTACGGAGGCAGGTAAAGTAAATTCTTGATTTAAAAATTAACTTAAAGGGAATTTTGATCCTGAAATTTACACCAAATAGATTCATAATGGGCAGCGGTGGATCGAAAAAGAGAGTTTGCATAATTGGAGCTGGTCCTTCTGGTTTAGTGGCTTTGAAAGAGTTCAGTAAAAATACAGAAGTGTTTGATATTGTATGTTTCGAACAAGCTTCAGACCTCGGTGGTGTCTGGAATTACTCTGATTTAACCACTTACTCTGCCACTCTAAAGAGGACTTCCGTATATAAAAACTTAATGTAAAAACACTAATTAATTTTTAAAATGAATTTTTTTTTAATAATCTTGAATAAAAAATTTTAAAATTAAATTATATTCCAGAGTTAACAGACCGAAAGAATTTTTCGCTTTTTCTGATATACCATTTGAAGAAAATGTACCATCATTTCCTCACCATTCAGAAATCAAAAAGTATTTATCCAACTATGCTCAAACGCATAAACTACAAAAACTTATTAAAGTAAAGTTTTATATTAAGTGATTTGAATTTAAGAGATTTACAAGGAATGCAAGACATAACAATACTATCAAAGGTGTTAACAACTTTAATTCATACCATAGTTCAACACAAGAGTTACCTGTGTAAAGCCAAAAAAACAAGATAGAAGGGACGTTTGGCATCTTGAAACACTTAACATGCAAAATAAAAAAACCGATTCTTGTCAATTTGATATTTTGATTGTCTGTATTGGGTGAGAAAATACATAAAACTTTAGCTACCATAAAAATTAATATTTGAAAACTTATTATTATTCACACTTAAAAGTCCTTATCGTAGTCACAAAGCGTTCTAAAATGAAAAATATCTTAAATTTTCAACCATGGGAGATATCTTATGCCCAAAACCTCAACAAATTTGATGCAGAGCTAACGTGCAAGCCCACATGCCCAACACAAAGGGCTTGAGAGATTTCAAAGGGAAAGTGGTACACTCGCAAGAATACAGAGACCCTGTAGCTTTCAAGAACAAGAGTGTCTTGCTTGTTGGGTCGGGCCCTGGGGCTAAAGAGATTTCTATGGATTTGAGTCCACATGTTAAAAAAGGTTGAGCTATTGTTTAAAAATTGGAGTTTCTGTGAGTTTAATGCTATTATAATGAGATCTTTCAAATATTTTAATGTTCTATAAAGCTGAGTTTTTCTAGTTAATATTTTTAGTGAATTTTAATTTTTAACAAATTTTTTTTTGTTTTTTTCGTAGTTTATTTGAGTCACAAGTTGGAAGAAAACCTTAAAATCCCTGATTCGATCGAACAAATCGGAGAGGTTTTAGAATTCACCAAAAAAGGTGTAATTTGCCAAAAGAGTGGACCTTTCAAACCGAATGAATTATCTTCAAAAGACAATGACAAAAATGATGGAAATGAAAAAAAAGACTCGGGTGAGTCTTCAGGAGATGAAGAAGAACCAAAGAAAAATTTCAGTGAAAATAAAATTGATGACATGGTTAGAAAAATTTCGAGAGGTTTGAGTATAAACAACGATAAAAAAGGAAGCAAACACGGTAGCTCGAGTTCAAGTGATAATGAGAGTGAAGATAAAAAAGATGGTGACAAACAAAACAAAAGTGACGATGAATCTTCGAGTACTGTGGTGAAAAAGAATAAAAAGAAAAATAAAAGAAATGTTTCTGAATCATCAGAAAGTAGCGATAACGACCAAAACCCAAACAAAACTAAGGAAAATGACTCAGAAGAAAAAGTTGAAAGCATTACTATTGAACAAATTGATGCTGTCATTTTCTGCAGCGGTTATGACTACAGTTTTTCGTTTTTGAGTGCTGATTGTGGTGTTGCTGTTATTTCTGACAAAGTCGTTGGACCTTTGTATAAAGATATGATATGTATTGGCAAGCAAACATTGTCTTTTGTTGGTATAAACACGTCTGGGACAAGTTTTCTATTCGAATCACAAGCAAAGTTCTTAAAAGCATTTTATGAAGAAAAAATTAAAATACCACCATATGGAAGTGAACTTCTAAGCATGATTAGGAAAGATGACAAAAAAAAGATATCTAAAAAAGTTGATATTGTTCATAGGCCATTACAAATAAAATTCTATCAATGGAAATATATGAAGAACCTTGCTTCTATTGCTGGTTTCGAACCTGTTGATGAGAAGTATGAAAAACTCTTCAAAGAAAGTTGTGAGCTCGCTCGTGAAAATTACGCTAAATATCGGAAAACTAATTTTGTTTTGGGGTCTGATGGGTTTTATGAAGCGAAAATAAAAGAAGAGGATGTGACAAATGGAAGCGAAAAATAAATAATGAAACAGAATTTAAATGATAAACTTTGTTAACATATTAAAAAATGGGAAACCAATATAGACTACCACATTATCTGAAACTTTAGTTAAGAAAGCCTTAACTTTCTTTAAAATAAATTTAATTTACTAAACATTTATACACTATTATGCTGGGCTAAAATTCAAAAAATAAATTTTGAATGTTTGTTTATTATTCTTAGAAAAAAATGAAAATTTCAAAATTCTCTCATTATAAGGTAAAATACTTTGCTTCAAATTGAGCATAATGTTCAAGTCAGCACTGAAGTTTTTTATTCATAAACATAAATTTTAAATATTTTTCAAAATTTTAAAGCTAGTTAGTTTTAAAATTCGAATTTAACAATTCCATGTAAAACTTTAACCAATTTTTATGTGAAATATCACTTGCATTTACTTTTAAGTGGGTGTCAAATCGTTTGAACTTTAAATCTAAATATTCTTTTATATAATCATTAAAGAATGAGTTTCATGAAAAATTATATGCCTACATTATTGAATAAAATTTCAAGAATTCACACTTCTCCAATCGCTAAAAATCCTCTTATTCCAATGGTAATAGAACAGACTGGGCGAGGAGAAAGAGCATACGATATTTTCTCAAGATTATTAAAAGAAAGAATTATATGTTTGATGGGGCCTATAAATGACGATCTTTCTAGTTTAGTTGTTGCTCAACTATTGTTTTTACAATCTGAGAGCAACAAAAAACCCATTCACATGTATATAAACAGTCCCGGAGGTTCGGTTACTGCTGGTTTAGGTATTTATGACACTATGCAGTATGTTCTACCACCAATTTCTACCTGGTGTGTAGGGCAAGCTTGTAGCATGGCTTCATTACTGCTTTGTGCAGGTATGTTTTTGGAAGTTTTAGGTACAGTTTTATGATTCATCAAAAATATTCAAAAATCAACTTTAGGCAGTCCTGGAATGAGGCATTCTTTACCTAACAGTCGAGTGATGGTGCATCAGCCATCAGGGCAAGCAGTTGGTCAAGCTACAGATATCAAAATTCAAGCAGAAGAAATCATAAAACTCAAAAAACAAATCAATCTTTTATATGTAAAACATACAAAAAAGAATTTAGAAGAAATTGAAGGTGCTATGGAAAGAGATAATTTCATGAGTGCCTTAGAAGCTAAGTCATTTGGTCTTATAGACACTGTTCTTGAACACCCACCTCTCGATTCTGATCCAAAAATATAATTTTTTTCTTTTATTTGCTTTGGAAAAATATTTAAGTTATTGAAATACAATGTTATTATATGTAATAAAAATATAAGTCTTTATACTTTTAACCAACTTCAGCGGCATGAAGACAAGAAAATAAATATTCAACAATACAAGAAAATTTTGAAAAACATCAAAAATATGAATCTTGAAAACGTAATATATTGTCTATAATTACATATTAAAATATAATACTTGATCAAATGGTCAAAATTCAAGTTGAGAAAGGCAATTAGTAGAAAGATGACATGCAGATTATTGCGTGATCCATATTGGATTTATATCCCAACGAACAGCGTGATTAAAATTGTAGAGCTAAAAGTTAGTAAAATAATAAAGTAAAACCAAACCCTGCTCCAGGTTAAAATTAATTGAATAAAATGAATGAAAAAGCAAATGAATTGAAACAATTAAAAACAAATTAAACAAAAGAAAAAAATTAAAATGAATGAATAAAAACTAGTTTAATAAACAAAAACTATCATAAACGCAAAACATTATTCACTGTTACCACAACAAGGCAAACAACTGACCACACGAAGATAAGGTAAATCCAAAAATTATGTCTAAATGGAGATACAAATGAAGTATTTTCTAAATTAAAATATTGAATTCGCCTACGAGCCAGCAAAACCAAACTGGCGGGAACAATGTACTGAATGAAAGTTCCTGCGTAAGATCCTGTCACCCCTACCAAGAACTGGATATCGCTCGTCAAAAGAGCTATGCACATAGGAATTAAAAGAACGATTGAAGGGAGAAGTACTTTGTTGAAAGCTTTATATACCAGACGTCTGCTAGACCGATGGAAGCCTATGATGTGAGTTAAGTTATTCCTCAAAGTGATTCCTATTATGGGAAACGACGTGCTTAGTGTAAACACTGGAAAAAGTGCCAAAAAATATTCTATATATATCGGTGTGTATATATAAACTGGACTAGAAGCATCGGAACATTTGGGTGGCTGGAAATTTAATGTATAAAGATCGTAAAGATCTTCAAAGCAAAATATCCCAGTTAACGAAAGAAGGCAATAAAAAATTAAAATGAAAAAAATGGTGGCTCCAAAATGAGCATAAACTCTGCGCTTTTTGTTGATCGGCGTTATGAGCTGTGGTAGTGAATGTTGACACATGAACGAGTACACACAAATGCCGAAAAGATTAGGGATGTTGCTGAGAGAAATGGCTGGTGGATGTCCTTTACCCTTCTTCTCCACCAATCTCTGCACTGCTATTACCACCATTGACAAAAAAGCTGTATGTTTTATGAGTAAAAATTTTTATCAAATTTCTACATTAAAATTCTATTTTTAATTAATAGGACTAATAATAACCCAAAAACCATAAAGTTAACAATAAAGACAATGAGTTTTACAGATAATCCTAAGCCCAATAGCAGAGTATAAAATTGGTGACAATAAAAAGCTCAATGAAAAACTCATAATTAATATAATAGAACATGCAGCCGACCAAGCCATCGAAGGAGAGAAGTCAATATTTGAAGGTACTTGGTCTTTTGGAGGTTGAAAAAGACAAACGATCCAACTAGCATTATGAACAGCACCTGACGTCGATGGAATTATCCCTTAATTTATTATTTATACTTTCTGAAAATTATTTAAACACTAAAGGTAATTTTATTAAATACAAAGCTTTTCGTTAGCCAAGTAACATTAGCAAGTACGTTAAAATTCAAATTACCTTTAGTGTTCAAATAATTAGCAATATTTACTTTGGCTAAAAAAGATTATTTATAATACCCTTATTAAATAGACATTATCATTCTTTTCATAGTCTATTTTCCATTAAACTGATAATAACAAATAAGCTATAAAAAACAGGAAGCCCATATAATAATAATAATAATAATAATAATAATAATAATAATAATAATAATAATAATAATAATGGTAATTAAATCTAGGAAGCCAAAGAACAACGTTAATGGAAACAGCGAAAATTCTAAGAACAAAATAAATAGCATTAGACACTAATATCTTTGAGTCTTGTTAAGAAACAGTAGTAGCTACAAAACCAGTACAAACGAGTGATAATAACAAAAATCGTATAAAACACAAAAAAAAACAATAACCCACAACGTATATTCTGTACACATCCATTCTAGTGAGCTTCAATGTGGGCCAGCATGGGTCGGTGGGAAGAAGAGGCAGACAAGAGGAGTTTGGTGTCGATGTGGTGATGTGTGTTTTGTTTGGGCCCATTGATGAGTTGTGGAAATAGGTGCTGGGTGGAAGAGTTAGTTTTTTATTCGATAGTATGAATAAGGATTTTGTGGAGTAAAATATGAACTGAAAAAAAACAATAAATAAAAAAGATAAAATTAGGTTCTTTAATTATTTATTCAACAAAAATAACTGTATATAGCATAATGGAAATAAGAAAAAAAAATTTTAAATAGAGAGTATGTAATGGTCATTTCAGTGATATCAATATAACATAGAAGAAAATATCCACAAATCACTAAGATGACAATTTCTAGAGAGATGTAACAATAGGTAAGAAATCAGACCATTATTGGTGTAATGACACGATTTTGACGTTAAGTTTAATGGTGAATGCCGATTTCAATAAACAATACAATTTTTATCAGCTCGGACTGGCAGTCTATAAAAATTTGTCCTAAATAAATAGTTTATTTCATAAATTACGCTATAGTAGTAAACTGGACCAACTGCCAAGCCTAGTTAGCGGCACATAAGCACAAGTATACTTTAGTATGATTATGTGAACGTTAAAATTGATAAAAAATGCTAAAAAAATAATAAAATAAACATAAAATCCCACAGGGTTAGTATTAGTATAAAATCTTAAAACACAATAACAATTTTAATATTGTTATATAGTATTAATAATTTTCTACAATGCCAATACACAACCATTCCACGATATTACACTATACAATGATATTGGTAATATCAAAACATAATGTAAATATACAAACAACGCTAGCACACACCAAGTGACATCTCTTAATGACTTGGGCACAGCAGCTGCATAGATGGCAAGGTCTCCAAAGAGGTAGATGGCGATGCAGATGTAGAATAAAAAGTACCCGACTGGAAGAGTTATTGATAATGTGAAAAAATTATGTAAAGTTATCAGATACGGAGAGTTTGATTGGAATTGTTAAAACATGCCTTTGTTGAAAAACATCTTCGCCATTGTTCCCTGTATAATTATAAAGTATTTGTCTTATTGTAAAAAACGATTTTATCGATACGATAAAATCGTTTTTATTAATAGGTTAGTTTAGTTGATCATTTTTTCTTATTGTGTTATCTTATGGCTTTTAAAAAGCTTTGGTTAAGTTAATTTTTTTTTGATGAATTTATAAATAAGATACGAAACGTTTTAAAAATGAGCATGGATCTCTTAAACGTACCTCAAAAGTTCAAATGGCATGAAACTCTAGCTTAAGTAATGACTGTCTTAATCCCCATATAATTTTATGCACAATATTACTATAAGCAGCTTTGTTTGAGGACGAGTTCTGACTCACAAACAGAATGCACTCAAGACAATCTTTCACTACATAACTTCACACAAAATTTGTCTGGTTCTAGGATGGCTGCTTTATAGATGACTATCCAGATAACTTGAAACCAATATTGGGTGTGAAGAAACCATTTATTATTGTTTTTTAGACCATTATTATAAAAGATAATTTAAAAAAAAACATCAATATTTTCAATGAAATGAATATTTTTATTATTATTATTATTGTTACTACTATTAATAATAGTATTACTATAAACTATAACCATTTCAACGATTTCCTTGATATCGAACGTGTCCCTGTCTTGAGCTGAGGGCACTGATTGATCGAAAAAGCAACCTTAATATTCAACTTTTTATTGATTTTCTATTTTTATTTTTATTCTATTATTATTCATACTATAATTCCATATACGCGCTTCAGTTGCCTCTTTAGCGCTATATAAATGGAAATTATTATTACTCTTATTATTATTATGATATAATCATGAGTTATATTCAAGTTTTTGCAATTGAATATACTTATTAAGACTCCTTACAGTTTATGAGTGCCGATCTTTCAGAAAATATGTCGTTTTGATACCTTGAGCTATCTGTTTGAATAGAAAACTATGCGATAGAACTTTATGTAATGCTTACAACAATAAGCCTCTGATAGTATATCAGATATCTAGCTACCTATTTATCTATCTATCTATCTATCTGAAACTAAAAATTTTTATTGAATAATTAAATATATATATTTAAATGAGTCAGTCATACCCTCAACAGAACTTTCTCCGGCACTAGTTGAATCCTATCAAAATCACATCAGATAGCTTATTACTAATGATGATAATTCATGTAAATTTATTAAAAACACAAGTTTTATTAAGTTAATTGAGTTTTATAAGGAAAGATTATTCAAAAAATATTGAAAAATTTCATAACAGTGGTCAACGATTATATTTTACATGAAATTTTAATAGCTAGTTCTTTGGTGAAATATTGATAATTTTTAGTGAACTTTTGACATTTTCAAGTAAACTATAGATAATTTGTTTTACTTTCAAATAAATGTCTGTCACTATCATATAATGCTTGGAAAACATATATGAAGGTTTCAAAAAGGTATTTTTTATTTATTAGACACCTCAGGTATCTTTTAATTCATATATTTCTTGATTTTTATAATCTTTAAAATAAAGAAAATGTCAGCTAACTTTATTTTTTTTAACTGAAAATTTCTATATATTTAGACTTATCATAAGTCATTAGTTATTGAAAAAATTTTAAACCATGGATATTAAATACTGGATACTTTCAATAACTTGTCATCCATAATAAGATGAAATTATCGAAAATTTTAGTTTTTGAAAACAATAAAAGTATCTACGATTTGCATTATTTTATCGATTTTTAATATAAAAAGAATTAAACAAAAAAAAAACAAAATCCCAGAGATAAGCATAATTTGTTCAATCGTGTAGAGAAGTCACTGGTTCTGAACTATAACCAACTGACTGGTCTACCCATTTACTGTTCATTGTAATAGAAGTTATTTTCAAGACACGCACACACATGCAAAAAACTTAAATTTTTGAAACATATGCAATGGCCATTGTGTGATGAATAATGGCAAAAAAAAAGCTTTTAGAAACTTTACAAAAGCTTTTCACTTGTATAATTTAAATTTTTTAATAATACTGGTAATAATAATCAAAGAAAAAAAAAAAAATAATAACCATAAATAAAGCATCAAAAACAACTTAGTCACAAAATTGAATGATCACAAAGATTTTCTTACTGAACTTCCCGCCATCGATACTCGCTGGACCTAGTAAAAACAACACAAAGCAATGCTAACAACAAACCCAACAGCACCCAACACTAACATAATACAACCCAACCTCATTTTTCTTGAGTGTCTTGGTGTGTAGTATAGCGTTTGAGCAAGCCATTGCTTCTATCATGAAAGTTGATGTAATGTAACTGTTAAGTGAAATTGTTAATAATAATTCTAATATTTATTCAACGCTGATAATGATAGTGTGCATGATAAATTTATTGTGAAACTATGAGAAAAATAAATTAAGCGATGGATCTCAATAAGCTACCAATAATTGTAAGAAGCACAAACACTAATATTTGTTTTCGTATCACGCACTGAAAATACATCGACATAAACCATACATATACAGCTTTTATTTATTGTGCATTTTCTTAATTTCCTTTAATTAGCGTCTTTGATCCTACAGTTATATAAATATTTTTAGTCCTATTATTAAGAATAGTAGATTATACTGCTGTATATGTCCTGGTAACTGGGGTTGACAACAGTCGGTCCAGATTATAGAATCTATTTATGACTTCTATTTTACAAGCTATTTATTTTGGATAAATTTTCATAAAATGCCAGCATGAAATTATCGAAATCAAAATCCACTCTTACAAAACTTAGACATTTGCCTCTTCGTCGTCAAAACAAAGCTTCCGCAGTCATTTCATTACTGTCGCAAAGATGTGGCATGCTCAAAAAATTATGCGGATATTAAGAATTAAAAAATAATTTTTTTGATACTAGTCTGAAATTCATCCTAGGAAAGACACGCAAAGTTGTGATTATGTTTCTATAAAACATATTCTTAGAAAAATCTCTTCCGTTACAAAGAAAAAATAATTTTAGTGAGTATTTTAATTAGATGTAGCTTATTTTTAAATTTAATCTTCCTAATTTTCATGATTTTTTAAAGCCGAATTAAAAAATAAAAGACTACAAATAAATTAGTCACAAATGAAATGACGTTAAAAATGATAATGATGACGTAGTTTAAAACAATGACGACATAAATTATATTTTTTAAAAATGAATAAATGGAATATTCATTCTAATTAAAATCTTTTGTACACCCTTATAATAATAAAAACTAAATAACAAACTATTGAAGTATTTAAAAGTACATTTTTTCATATATTTATCAAAAGCCGGCAACCTTCTTTATAGTAAACGATAATTAGTTTATAAATAAAACTGTACGCTTTTCAACAAATGGTCTAACTTAAGAGCTATGTCGATAATCGTTTGAAATTATCATCAGCTTGTGTGTGCAGATAAAGTTTGATCGATATTATGAAGTATTTGTGACCATAGAAATGTATATACTAAAATATTTAAATACTAACAATAAATTAATAATAAAAATAATAATTTATCATTATTAATAATCCAACTAGATTATACTGCTGTACATTTCCCGGTAACTGGGTTTGACAGCAGTCAGCCTAGGTTATTGATACTATTAGGGAGTAATTTATACAAATAATAATAATAATAATAATAAAATAAAAATAATAATAAAATAAAAATAATAATAATAAAATAAAAATAATTTAATACAATAATTGAAACAGCTTAGCGAAAATAAAAACGTTTGAAGCTGATGAGTTATAGAAAAAAAATTAGAAACCTGTCTCAATTACTCTTTGGACAGATCTTATTTAAATTAAGGATCAGCATATACTTATAATAAAATGATGGTAATCATAGAAATAATAATAACAATAATGATAAAATATTCATAATAATAGATAAAAAAATAATAAAAATGATAAATAATAATAAATAACAATAGTAAGGCATGTTTTTAAAACGCAATTCGTTATATTCAAACAGTACATGGGACACCCAGGCATTCAAAACTTAAAATTTATTATTATTCAAAACATGCAAGGTCTTCTAAGGCATTTAAAGTTTATACATTATTAATTATTATTATTATTGTTATTATTACACAAGGTCTTTCACTTAAACTCACCCGTTGTGATGCAAGGTGTCATTATAAGCATGAGACTTGTAAGAATAGCCATATAAAATTGGGTATTAAATAAAACTAACATTGATAAAAAATAAGCAATAACTATAAAAATACTTTGTCTAATCCATGCTAGCATGGAAACGGATGCAAAATGATGATGATGAGTATAAAAATAATATTGGAAAAAAATAATGAAAATAAGCAATGAATAAATTTTTATTTAACTTTAATTATAAGATAGCATTATATATTTCAATTTATTTATCAGCAACAAGAATGATCAAAGAAAACCAATATTTTTTGATTCCGAGTAAAAATTAGCCTTTACAAACAGTATTATTGAGTAAAATAGTGATAATAATGATAGCAATGAAGTACAATAGCCTGAATCTAAATGTAGACAACAAACACAAAGTATTTATTAAGTGACATGAAGCTTTTCGTAAGGCTAGCTCACATTATCAAGTGATAATAATAATGAAATTATAACAATAACAACCATAAGGATAAAAACGAGATTACCATACACTAGAATAACTAACAAAGCTTCAACTTGTTACACCAAATATTCAACATAAATACATACAAAAACATCAAGCTTAATACACAGAACACAACCTGAAGAAAGCAATGACGCAAATCATGGCTACACTTACAGCCCAGCCAGCCATGGCAAAAGCTTTGGGGATGGCTAATGCACCTGTGCCCACAATGAGGTTGAATACAAATATCATGCCCACCTTAGTGTTGATGATGATGTGTTATTTGATATTAATGATTGGGTTCAAAACTTAGTAAAGGAGATGGACTATGAAACAGATTTGAATGATTGAATTATTGTGACTATCGTTATGTTATTCAATAATAATAATCATCATCATCCTGTTGAACATTGGTGATTATAATATTAAACTTTTTCAAAAACTGCTTTATTCTGAATTTAAAAGAAAAAAATCTTTGGGTAAAAAGTACATGAGATGCCTTTCAAAACCATCTTAGTAATGGTGTTATACTGTTGTGTTTATTGCTATGTTATTATCATTTTTATGTAATTTATCAATATACTGTTTATTGTTATTTTATTCCTATGTGGTCTATCATTAATTGTGCTTTTATATTTTAGTTTCAGCAAACGTTCAGTATGTGGTTTGGATTTTGAAGAAAAGTAGCTCATTATTGTTTTCAATGGGAAGAGTCAACATTAAGAAGTAAATTTTTGATTTGAATAGGAGTCTGATAAAACTTGGATAGCAAGTTGGAACTTTTTAAGTGTTTTCTATAAATTAATGTTTATTTTATAGAATAAATAGAAGAAAATTTTGCATTTGCTTTCTAAAAGTCAATAAATGATTTGAGTTGTAATCTTTATAAGTTGGCTCATAGTATAAATGAAGCTTTAATTTCAAAATTATTTTTAGTAGCAGAAAAAGTTTATTAATACCTTAGTCTATAAATGAAGCTATAATACTACAAAACATTAATTAAATACATTTTTGAAAAATGGTTTTTCATAAAAAAATTTAGACATTTTAAATTTAACACTACTGAACACAAAAGCTTAAATTCATAATGCAATAATGGTAATTAGAGAATTATTTATTAAGTAAGAATTATCAAAAGCACTGACCATGGGCGAATACTGATGACGTTCCATGCTAGATAAATAATAAAAGAAAAATTAAACTAAACTACATAAGTCTCAACGCGGACACAAGCACCTTACGCAAGAGTTTATAAACATATGACCATGTATTAAACTAAGAATAGATTTATTATCTAAATCCATTAGTTTATTCATAAATATTTTAGTTTTACAAAAATTAGTTTTAATGAATTTCGTTTAAAATTTTTATTTAATCTTTCGTCGTAGATATAATTTAATATATATATACATATAAATCTATTTTTTAAAATTTCAAAAGTTTTAAACAGAAACTTTAAAATTTTGTTTATTATTCAGACAAATTTTAAAAATGGTTAAACTTCAAGTAAAATTTTCAGCATTCATTTGATAAAGAAGCTTACAAAAATAAATACTAAGCACAATAATGCATCCACAATTACTCAACTATGAACTAGAAATAAAATGTTATCAAATATAATTAATCATTCAATATAACTTCCAAATAATGTATTTAATTAAATTGATCATTTAAACCCTTTTACATTTCAGTTATTCTTTAACGAAGGGGCATGAAAATTATCAATTAAGAAAGATTTTTTCAAAAATTAAACTGAAGGTAATAATAAAAGCAAATGTTTTTAAATGCAAACTTCAAAGTAATTATTAATATATTAATTGAAAAAATTTTATTTTCATGTTTATTAACATAAATATATTTCAACATTTTCCTTTTTAGATCCTTATTAATATATTTTAAACTTTTCAACAAATGCGTACATTAGATTTCCTAATTTGCACAATAGTGAGGATTCCAGCAAAAAAACACAACCCTGTGGCTACTGCACTCAGAATGTAAGACCATGATAACGTTTGTTTCTCGGGAGTTTTAATGCCAAACAACACTAAACCTGCTACCAGAATACACACTGAATGGGATAAAAACTAGTTAATTTTATGAATTAATAATCATTATGAATAAATTGGTATTTGATAACAATTGTTACTAATAACTAGTTATGAATAAATTAATAAATAATAACAGTTAATTCCTATGAATGAAAACTATAAGAAAATGTACTTAAGAATTTTAAATTTTTCTTAAATAGATTTGTTAAGCAACCGTCCAAACTCACCGGTCAAGAAGGTAATAAAGACGAGAGCAGAGATGGTCATATTTTTCGAGGCCTGAGTATTAGAACACAACGATCAACAAAAACATATATGCATTTATCAATTAAAAAACCATTTATTAGATACCTTGTTAGCACTCAAATAGATGACGATCAAAATAAAGGAAAGCAAAAACCCAAACAATGCAGCACAGAAAAGGATTTGACTGGCCAAGAACCATTCTGTAGGTTTGAATTATATGAAAATCGTTTTTTAATCTTTTTTAACGTAATACAAAATTTGTATTATATGCCTAATTATTAAATTTTTTATTTAGATTATTATATTAATTTGATATATTTATACTGATCTTTTATTCTATATAATATAATATTAAACTAAAATAAAATATTTCATGTAGTTCAAATTATATTATGCTACTATACCTCATAAAATCCTTCATAAAACAATAAAACAAAACTCCACCATTTATAAAAATCTAAACCATTAAATTAACATTCAAAATAACACAAAAAAATTTCCCCATAGGACATCATCAAGTACTTTGGTTTGCAAACGAAGTGTATTCGGAAGCTCGAGTCCAGTAGGAATTCCAGAGACCATGTGAGCCCACGTAAGTTGCATTGTCATCGTGCTCCTCCACCAACCAATTTGCAGACACAAACGCCTCACAAAACAGAATAAAACCTTCAAAAGATTTTGTGTTATGCTTTATAGCTTTATTTTATTATTTACATGAAGATGATATATGATGGATAAGGAAGAACTTCGTTTATATAAAAATATAAAACAGTTTTTATAATCCACAAATAGTTAGATAACTAGTTATTGGTCTAGAAAATGACTCCCACAAAACAAATGGACAAAGTTCGTTACTTGCTTTTAAGAAATAGCTATTTAGTTAATTCTTTAGTTTTTTATTTATTTATTTAGATAATTAGTTAGTCAATAAGTTGATAGGCTAGTTAATTATTTATATAAAAGACACTAGTAAATAGATAGCGCAGACACGCCAACAAGAAACCACCTTAGAAAACCGCAACTAACAACCAAAATGAAGGTACCGATAGCAAGGCATGCAAAGATGGCTCCAGTGACACCAATGAAACTGATGTTGTGAACAGCTGGGCTGCTTGCGTTAGCCATTCTAGGGGTTAAGTATGAGTTATGTTTAAAGATGAAGTGAGTCATTTAGTATGTCGCTCTGTGTTTGATGAGTTGTTTAATATGCATTCAAGATTAAGCTTAAAATTTAATGATATATACTTATAATATTTTGGTGATTTTGGATCAGATTTGAAGGTTTTTGTTTTAGTTAAACTGATATTATTAGATATTTGCAATTTATTACAAAGTTCTAGAAACAACTGTTATGAAATAAACGTCTGTCTAATGTTCAAAACAGTATTTAAATTATAAACGTTAAACTTTTTGAAACTCATGTATCACCAGCTATTTATTTGACAATAAAACAAATAATATTAACAAAAACTTACTTGACTGTGCAATAATCTGCAGAAACTCCAACGAGCTCTCAGCTATATTTTCATTAATATATATATGGAAACAAGCAAACCTTGAACGTACTATTCTGGAACAAGGAAGAATTTATCGAAAACCTGCTCTACTATTTCTCTTATACAAGCTTCACTCTTCGTTTTTTTTGATTTTTTTTTAAACTTTTTTATTTTTGTTTTTTGCTTGCTAGGTATAGTTTTGGGGTTTTCATTAAGCATGAAATAATAACAATAATACTCAAAAAGAACAAAAAAATGATAATATAAGATCAGAAGCTCTCATTAAGGCGTTTGCTATCGGTTTCTCAGTAGCTATCTCTATCAACTTTCATAAGCAAAGCGAATAAAATATGTAAAATACGTAAAAAACTAAAAAAATATATACTCCTATAATGATAATAAAAGAGATTTTAAAATAAACGGAATAAATAAACCTCTATGACCTATATATATATATATATATATATATAACTTAGTTTCAAGGTTTATTATATGTATTAAATATAACAAACTTAACCTACATGTGTCCGCTAATGAGAAAAAAATATGTCTGATTTGAAGAAAACTTGGGCATTTGAAGAAGCGCAAAAAATATAAGCACACTTTTTAATATTCGCAAAAATTTGAAGTTTATCCTAAGGTTAAATTTATAGGAAATTAAAGCTGCTTTTCTGTATTAATATATGTATTTAAAACCTAAAAATTTGCGTATTTTTGTGAAAAAATCTATATATTTTAAAAATACTTTGTGTGTATTTTTTTGAAATATTTTTACTCAGCCTTCACTAAAAATGAAATTCAACGCAGCCAGTCTTTTGATAGTTACATAGTGTTAATAAGAGAGCTTTGTAGAATGATACATAACGGTTTTTTAACCAAAACCTTAAGTCTGGGCTATTAAGAAACTTAATATTTGATATTAACATGTCATTTCTCGAGTTTTTTTTTTGAATCAACTTTGTTTCACAAAAAAATCTTTCAATCTTTTTGAATGAGGATTATAATTGGGATAGGTTTTCACCTAACTTTAGACTATGATGTTTAATGATCTTCGATAAAAGAATTGATGCTAGGATAATACTCAACAAATTTCACTTTTTTTTTTGAATAAATTAATTTAAAATTAAGTTCAGGATTGTTTCAAAATCTAAACTACATAAATTTTGGATATAATAGTTTTTTCTAGCATTAAATGGTTCACCAAGAACAAAAAGAGAATGAAATAAACTTGGGTATATAACATTTAGAGAAAAATTTTCAAATTCAATGGAAAAGTAGTTGAAGGTTACTATAAGGTTCAAAATTTTTTGCAGAAAACCTGCTAACAACGAGTAATAATATTTTAGCATCGTCTTTGTCCAATAACTTTAGTTACATATGAATCAAGATAAGGTTGAACTTATTAAAAACTTAAGTTTTGATAAGACAATGAATGTATTTGGAATTTTATTCTTTTGAAACTTAAAGAATAAAAAAAGTCAGTTATTTATAATATTTAATTAAGTTATCATTCCACCAATCAAATATAAGGTGTGCAAGAGTTTTGAAATGGTGTTATAGACTGTAATATCTAGACACCTATCACACCAGGGTTAAATTTCAAATAAAAAAATAATAAATAAAAAAATAATAAATAAAAAAATATATATATAAATAAACATGAGTAATTAATCTGACGATATTAATGAATCATGCCTCATAATATTTTGAGTGAAAAAAGGGGACAACTCAAAAATGGAAAAGACGGAAATAGAAAGAAAAACGCTTATTTAAAAATTGTGAAAACATGTAAATAAATACATGAAGTGTGTAAAAAAAATAAGACAAGGTTTAAGAAAACATTTATATAACACTCAAAAAGTATCATTTTTACTAGTAAATAAATTCTCATAAATAATTGAAATATGTAACGTTGAACTTCTAAAACCTTTAAGCTTAGCTTTATTAGTTCTCATAACAAACTTTTTTGTACAAAAAAACACTTTCATCAAAAATTTTTTTTAATATTTTGCAAGTATTTTAATATATTAAGCGCAGTTTTTGATAAAAAAACGTTAGAATGACGCTATGTGACATCATGCTTCAAAAGTTTGTTATGAGAGCTAATAAAGCTAAGCTTAAAGGTTTTTGAAGTTCAACGTTACTGAACTAACTAAAAAAATGACGAAAGATGGCCGAAACATTTCACTTAGAGTTGCACAACGGTGACAAGTAAACAAAAGTTCAAACTAACTTCATCTTTTATGACGGCCAACTTATAACCGAAAATTCAAATAAAACTCATAAAAATACAAAAGTACATCAAAAAAGCAAAACTCAACACCTAGTGACACAATTCAGAGAGAAAATTTAAAAAAATTTTATTATAAAAATGATTTCTGATAAGTATAACAAGGATAGGGATCGACTCAGAGGCCGGATAACACTCTCGCCATTTAATTTCAATGGGAGAGAAACTCGAAAAAATCGAACAATTATGGGGTATTGTGTCAAAGTGGATGGGATTTTTGAGTCGAAACAAAGGTCAATATGCCGGATATTTAAACATAAGGTGGGTTTCTATGCTTTAATTTTTATTTAGCCTGTACTCATATGTTTATTTCAAACTACTATAGTATTCTATTTGAATATTTTTATTGACATTATGATAAAACTATAATAAAATTAATAGTATCGACAGAAAAAAAACGTTTCTCATTTTCTATTATAAATTTTTCATTTTACTCTTTTTCTTTACTTTTTTTTTATTTTTTGATCATCAAAGTGATTTCATTTGTTGTAACTGGTTTTAAACCTAGTTTAATACCGAACCAATTTACAAGCGGTTGGGACAGCTACCCGACTTATGCATCTCACTCACGATACAAATCAACGTTGAAATCATTGAAAATTTTATTTTATAATGAGGTGAAAACATTTTATCGGAACAACTTAGCAGTAAATAACATTTGATATAACTATAACCCGTTTTTTCAACTAATCTGCTCCATGTTTTGACGTTGTTCATAAGTTGCATAGTGAAAATATATTTGTAACTAGTGGCTAAAGATTAAAGTTATCCTCAAACGAGTTGGCAGGTCCCAATCTGCTTATCCGGAATATTCGATAAAATCTCAAACTCTTGATGAAAAGATTGGTCGTTCATAGAAAAAATCAGCAGCAGTACGACTGTAGTAGCCACCCTCAACGTTTTGTGGGCATAACGAAATGTTCCAACAACGCCAGATGTTACCTAAAACGCCAGCCACTGGGAGACTTGAAGAAGTCTCCGAAACCAAACGAAGTCTAATTACATCTAAGATTTTTTGGAGGATTTGCTTTAAAATCGTTCTTCAACTTTGTTCTGACTTGCATTGTTTTTTTCCAGCTCTCTTCAAATGTGCCATCTGTCGAGTGTCAGTCTCAAAACCTTTATGAGTTTTGGGTTTATAGGAAGGGATAATCGTCACGTTATGTTGCTTAAGAAATTAGGACATTTTATAGATGTAAATAAATATCTTCATAACGACATGCCAAGAATCCTTGGACCATCAAGGCTCGACGGGGGTGACGGTCGTCGTCCAGATGGCATAACGACCTTTCCATGGGAACATGGAAACTGCTTGGTCAGAGACGCAACAGTTATCGACGCTTTCTCCAAGTCCCACATAATTGCCAGCTCCATCGAGTCGGGCTCCGCTGCGAAAACTGTGGAAATATTAAAAAGCCGCAAATATCAGAGCTTGGTGGGCAACTTCCATTTTCAACTCGTTGCATACGAGACAACGGGCTGCTGTGGACCTTCAACCGGCAGCTTTGTTGAGAAGTTAGGTAAAAAAGTTATCGAGGCGACTGGGGACCCTTTGGAGGCAATCTGGTTGCGCCAGAAGGTCTCCGCAGCAATGCTGCCAGCATTCTTTTCTGCTTCCGCTGTAGTTTCATTTTGAAGCTTATATCGTTAATTTTTGTTTTTAGTTAGTATGCGAATTCTTTCGATATTCATTGAGCGAATAAACTTCACATTTATGGATTTTTTGATGGTTTTATAATTTTTATGATTATGAACCTATGAAAATAGGTGTAAAAGTTGTGATTATCAGTTGGTTTTTTATTGTAATTGCATTAAATATAAGCATTTTCATGATTTAGTCTTGAAGAGTCTTTTACAACCACGTTGCATCTGGCACATTTCACTGGTTTTCAGTCTATTTTTTTTAAAAAATTTACAAGTTCTTTGCGTTGACGTGTTTTCTCCACGAATATATTTTTTCTTTTAATTAATCCTTTAATAGATGACGCAATCAAAATCAATTTTAAAATTTCAACCCAGTCTTAGTTGACCACAAGAGGGCGCTCTTCAGATACGCTATGGTATCCAGCTAATAAAATAATTTTCTACATCTAAGTATTTTTTGTTATATGCTCAAGAGTTTTTTAGGAAAGTGGGTTCTTCAACTCTTTCGTCCAACTAAACAACCTTAATTTTCAAATATTTTTAAATGTAACATATATCCTTCTGTAGCACCACTAGTAGTAGTAGTGTCATTAACTCCTCTTTCAATTTTAATACCTTTATCGTTTCACAATAGTTCGAATGCATTGATAAATAGGCCCGAATGATCCAGGAGGAAGGAATGTGAATGATTTTGAAAACCAATCATTTGAGTAAAATTCTATTTGCATTTCTTTAGCCGAAATAACCTTAATCAATTTTTGGTTTTATATAATATGAAAATGTTTTAAAGAAAAAATCATTTCAAAGCTTGTAAAGAATTTGTTTAGATGATTTCTGTGGTGATATTAATGCTCAAATGAAATGTTTTTGTGGGCTATTTTCGTTATGGTTAATAATATGGTGGTTGTATGCTGCAATTATGTAAGATAAACGCACTGAATCTGGCCTATTTTAAAGAATAAAATTGTATTTTGAACACAAACTGAGTTTACCTTTAACCTTTCAAATAGTTCTTAAATGCTGAAGTTTTTTTTAGTTTTTCAAGACTGTCTATACTTTGTACGCAATCTAATTATGTTTTATCGATATCTTATACAATCAATTTCTTTTTTTCATAAATTTTAATGAAAATTATAAAACCACTAATTATTGGAAATCTGGCCCAAAAAAGATTTTTGATGAATAGAAAACTTTAGATTGATAAGTTTGAACTTTTGGACATATTTTAAAGTTTAATCAATGAAGTGAACTTTTAAATTTGTTTAAGAGATTCAACATAAAATAATTTTTCTCTTGTTGAACATACTAACCTAATTATCTTTCCCCTGAAAACTTGGAAACTTTCCATTAGCAAATTGTATGAAAACTTACTTTTATTACTTGTACCCAATCATTATTCGTTTCATGTACATTAATTTTATTTTTAATAATAGTACATGTATTTATAAATAACTTCTCTCCTAATCTTTTTTTAACGTCTAGGTAAATTCTAATGTTTATCACCTTGCACAAATGGTGAACTATCGCCCCGTAACATACAAGTCTAAAAAACTTTGTTGACATACATACGAACAAAAGAAACTTTGTACCTTTAAAATATTCGAAGACTAAGGCCATTTCCTAAATCATTCGATTAAAGTTCATTTTAATGCGAAAGAAGTACACTAAAAGCGTTTCCAGGTTTTTTCCTACTTTATAAACTCTGAAGCTGGCTTTTAAAAACAGAAAAATTTGTTTTAAAAACATCGCTCGATTAATTCTATTGAAACCATATAAGTTTTTGGAAATTATTTCATGAAAAAATAAATATTAACATTAACTTGATTATAATCTTGTATAATTCTAAGAATTTTTAACTACTATGAACTTTGCATTTTTCAATAAATTCAATTAAAAATAAAAACCCACTTAAACAAATTTCGATTTATCAATAAATTATTCATATCCGTTATAAATGATAGATATTTAAAATTTAATTTTTTTTCCAACTTTTATTTTACAAAATTACCGTAAAAATGTTCCCCCATTCTTTCAGCCAACCGTATTAAATATCTTGTATACATTAATCTATCTATAAACTATTATCATTATACTCATTGTCTAAATTATCAGTCATGCAAGCAAACCTATACGGTCTGTCCTAACAAGCTTACTTAAAAATTAGAAATTATGTATACATTTGGTTCTATATATTGATGATATATATTATATATGAGAAAAAAAATACATATAGTATATGAGAAGCAATAGATATATATTTATATATAGGAGCTACCTACTAAATATACAGTGACTTTCTCACTTGGTCAGCTTTTTATATAATTGTGCCTTCCGAAAGTGAGTTTTATAATTTTTTCTCATTGTCTAAAAAAACTTAAGCACTTTGGTTTTTAAGTTTAACTTTAATCATTTAGTGAAAGTAACTTTGGTGATATACTATTTTTAAAATCTTTAACTCAAATTAATATTTCTTTGAAAAAAAAGAAATGTCTGAAGCGGCAGATCGACTCTCCAACTTGAAGCTCCACTCAAAGAACTTGAAAGAGAGCAAAGGAAGTAAGCATGCTTCCAGTGATGGAAGGACTAGGATCACTTCAATGATGGATCAGAAAGAAATTGTCAATCATTTCAATGACATCCATGTACCCTCTCTGGGAACCACCGTCAAAGTGCCTGTAGTCAAAGGTTTCTTCCCAGAGCTACCAAAAAAAGTTCAACAATATATTGCTAAATATGTAAGTTTCGATTTTTAAATTTTTAAAAAATTTCTTACTTCGTGGCTGATTGTAGCGCATGATATGATGTAAAACGTGCTGTCTTAGATTAAAGGCATGTGATTAATTGGGAACAATTCATACTATAAATAAACTTATTCCGCATTAACTCTTGTTCATTTGAATTTTAAATTTAATTACCATCAATTGCATAATCTAATAAATAAAATCTCAAAGTATCTAGATGACATTGGCAAAAAAAATCAAAATTAAAGGAATAAATTTATGTGAAAGTTTAGTATTTCACATCAATGAATATTAAATAAGATACAAACATGACCTCATAATAGAAATAGTGCAATTATATATTAGTTTACGACCAGGCCCCTTGTACAAGGTTATTCCAAAGTTATTTTATCATTTGACTCATTGTTTGTGTGACTTTGATACTTTCAGTAAACATGTTTGCTTGTTAGAAGAATTAAATTTAATTTTATTATAATAAAAAGTTCATCTTATAATATGTGCTTGAGTATACTTAATTTCATTCAGAAAATTTTTGTATAGACTCACCCACTTATAAGCAGACTCAATATTTATACTTTCAATTGGTTTAGGAAAAGTAAATTAATGAACAAGCCATTGCAAGTGCTAAAAAAATTTTGTTTCTATAAGTTATCAAAAAAAATTTTATTTCTATAAGTTATCAAAAAAAATTTTATGTTTGATTTCAATTAAAGTTGGTTAATTTAGATGTTTTGCATCAATCATCAGGTAGATATTTGCCAGCCAAAAGGAGTATACATATGTGATGGAGGAAAAGAGGAAGAACAGGAACTCACAGACAAATTGGTTGACAGAGGTCTTCTGATCAAGCTCAGCGGCATGGAAAACTGCTATGCTTGTCGCACTGATCCTAAAGATGTTGCGAGAGTTGAAAGCAAGACTTTCATTATCTCTAAAACCAGAAAAGAATCTGTGCCCATAAGTAAAAAAGGTGAAGGTGTGACTGATGAAACTGCCATCCCTCATGGTACTCTTGGTCGGTGGATGAGTGAGCAGACAGCTGAAGAGGAGTTGTCAGTTCGTTTGCCAGGTAGTATGAAGGGCAGGGTTATGTATGTGATCCCTTTCTCAATGGGTCCTGTAGGAGGGTCTGCCTCCAAATGTGGTGTGCAGCTGACTGACTTCAACTATGTCATTCTGAGTATGAAGATCATGACCCGAGTGACACCTGAAGTTTGGGATGTGATTGATGCCCATCCAGAGAAGGAGTTTGTGCAATGTATTCACACCATTGGAGCTCCTAGACCTGTGCAGAGAAAGGTATATTGTATTTGTGATCATAGTTTTCATAAAATAATGGTTCTATTGATTTAAAATAAAATTTTTTATTATATTATCAAAAAATAAGTTGTGAAAATGTTTCATGCTTTACCACAATCACAAGGTCATAAACCACTGGCCAGATGATGCTGCAAGAATTTTAATCTTGCACTTCCCCTTACAAAGAAGAGTGATTTCATATGGAAGTGGTTATGGAGGAAACTCACTTCTCGGCAAAAAGTGTTTTGCCCTCAGAATTGCTTCATGCATGGCAAGGGATGAAGGTTGGTTGGCTGAACACATGCTCATCATGGGGGTGACCAACCCACAAGGGGAAGAGAAGTTTTTTGCTGCAGCTTTTCCATCTGCTTGTGGCAAAACCAACCTAGCAATGATGACCCCCTCACTGCCTGGGTGGAAGGTTATTTGATAATGATGTTTTTGATTATATTTTTAACAAATTTTACTTTTATATTGAATAGAAAATTTGGAACTTTGTGGCTTATTTTTTTGTTTCAATAGGTAAGAGTGGTGGGAGATGACATAGCCTGGATGCGGTTTGATGATGAAGGAGTCCTCAGAGCCATCAACCCAGAGAATGGTTTCTTTGGTGTTGCTCCAGGCACAAACTGGAAAACCAATCCAGTTGCAATGGAAACATCACAGAAAAACACTATTTTCACCAACGTAGCTGTTACAGATGATGGCAAAGTATTTTGGGAGGGCATGGAGAAGGAAGTTGATACAAACCTCACTTGCACCACATGGACTGGACAGAAATGGAAGTTGGGAGACGAAGGAAAGGCAGCTCATCCAAACTCAAGATTCTGTTGCCCAGCTGCGCAATGTCCCACCATCCATCCAGATTGGGAGTCTCCTCAGGGAGTGCCCATCTCAGCCATCATCTTTGGAGGCCGCAGACCTCGTGGCGTTCCTCTCGTGTTTGAAACTCTCGACTGGAAACATGGAGTGTTATGTGGTGCTTCCCTCAAGTCTGAAGCCACTGCAGCTGCAGAGCACAGGGGGGCTGGTGTGATGCATGACCCCATGGCCATGAGACCGTTCTTTGGTTACAACTTCGCAAAGTTCGTTTTTGTTTAATCTTTTATTAGACTTTTCATTATTTCATAAATTTTTCAAAAAAATTTGAATAATTAAACAATACAGATACTTGGAGCATTGGTTGTCAATGGAGCAGCCTGGTAGGAAATTACCAAAGATCTTCCATGTCAACTGGTTTCGATTGGAGCCAAAGACTGGGGACTTTTTGTGGCCAGGATTTGGTGAAAACATAAGAGTGGTTGAGTGGATGCTGAAAAGATTGAATGGGGAAGATGTGGCAGTAGAGTCCCCCATCGGATATCTACCCAAGAAAGGTACCTTTTTTGAGACCTGATATGTAAACATGTTCGTTCTAAAAATCACATCTGTGTTTTAGACCGGTTTTAAGGCCTCAAATGCGTATTCATTGCTGACTTATAATTCGGCACATTGTATAGAAACTTCAAAAAAATGATATTTGGGTGATTTATTTATGATTTTAGACTGAACAAATAAAAATTTTTTTAATTTGTAAATAAACCACTGGTTTTAAGCAATTACTAGCTAATGAACTAAAAAACCATTGAAGGTTCAATGAACATGGTTGGTTTGGAATCAACCAATTGGGATGAGTTATTTTCAGTGCCTAAAGAGTATTGGCTGGAAGATGTTGAAGAGACTAAAGAATTTTTCGATAATGAAGTAGGTTCTGATATGCCGAAAGTTATTTTGGATGAACTTCAAAAAGTTAAAGAAAAAATTGTGAAAGCTTAGAAATAACTCATACAAACAGTGCACGTGTTATTTATCTAATACTTCACGTATTTACATTCTACTCAACAAAATAATTTGTGGAATTTTTAGTTTTAATCGAGTTAAATGTTGATTTAATGATTTTTCATACAATTATCGAGAGAAATTGTTTTAATAATTCAACTATTTTGGGTCTTGTTATTGTTTCTTTTGATTTTTTGATTTCATCAGACTACATAAAATATATTGTATATATGGCGACCATTAAATTCAAAAATTAATGGTAATTTTTATAGACTTATTTTTTCTCTAAACAATCTGAAGACTTCAACGGTTTGCCAAATGTAATTACAACCATTCTCTTGGGTAATATTTACATGATGTTCTACTTTTTGACGGTGACCCTTAAATGATCTTCAAACAGATCTTTTGTATTTTATTTATCATTTTATACTTCAAGTGTGCCCTGCTATTTGTAAGCAGGTGCATAAATTTTAGTTTTCAATGATTTAAAAAAAATCGGTATAATTATTTCATACTTTATTTCATTGATCTTACAACTCCAAGCTTCAAATGCTTAGTTTTGTTCTCAGCATAAAGATGTTATTTTACAATGTAATTCCCAATTCAGTGATAGAGTTTATTTCGATTTTTTAATCGTTTGAAGCATAATAACAACACTAGATCTTAAATAATCTGATGAAGAAAAAAGTATCGAGTTATATAATGAAATCGATTTTTTATACCACATTATCTTCATATACACCCTTATCTTTGTCTTACTAATCTTTAAAATTATTGTTAAGCTTCAAATCTCACTTATATACCTTGATTTGATCAAGAAATTATTTTTAAACATTATTAGATTATCTTTATTGGTGGAAATCATTAGCAGAAATTTTCATCTTCAACTTGTTTGATCAGTTAATTTTTTTTTAACATCAAGTGATAACATTCAGATTCTTGGGTTCAATAAACGATATTTTGCAGTTTTTTAAACTGATTTCAGAAAATATTTCAAATAGATGTACATTTAAATAAAGTATAAATATTTTTCTATATGAACTCATTGTAGTATTTAGACAGTGGATTAACTTGTCACGTTATAACATAGAATTTAGTTTTGTAATTAGTTATAGCCAACGATCTGTAATGTAATGTAATGCGGTATTTAAAAATCACTTTTTCTTATCGATCAAAGCGCTTGGAACAAATTTAATGTGGCCCAAACACTGTGGAACAGGTGCTAATTGTCGGCCAACGCGGGATCGAGACCGGTAACTTAAGATAACTAGTCTAATGTTCAACCATTGAGCTATAGGGGCAGTAGATCAACGTACATAGAAAAAGTCATGTTCACTGAAGTGCCTGTGCTAGGCAGTGAAAATTATGGAATTTCAGTTATTTCAACCCACAAATTTGAATTTCAAAGAAAACACCCTAATTTTATATTTAAAATAATTGTTTTGATCTTTCAAAAAAGATATATTCAATGAAAAAAATATAGAAAGATAAAATTTGTTGAAAGAACAAAAAAAAAGATCTTAAGAGGGTGAGCATAAACTTCAGCATACAATGATAAAGTGAAAGCTAAAGGAAGAAACGTAAATCACAGTTGTTTGATGATAACACTCATAAAATGGCTAATTCATTTGATGTCTGTGGCAAAAACGCTGTAGGGAATTTTAACCAGTCTAAGACTGCTTAGTTTATGCGCAATTTCTAAGATATGAAAAGTGATTGAAAAATTTGGATGAAGGGTTCCTTGATACAAAAAGGGTAGGTCTGAACTAGAAGTCATTTAGTACCACTTTATGTTATGTGGTGAGAAATACACATAAATATCGAAAGAAACATCGATAAAGATATTCGAGACACTTTTCATGGCATAAAGCTTCAAAATTGTCTTCGTATAATTGTTCTATGGTCGATAAAATTTCCGCCATCACAAATATTATTTCCGAAATTGATAGTATTCAGACAGCGCTCAGCACATTACGTAGCAATGTCTTAGACTTTTTAAAGTCTGAAGAATCCTCGGTTCCCAAAAAAAGAGGGCAAAAACCGAAGACGACTACATCTTCAACATCTCAATCAGCAATCCATGCTTCCTCGACCACTTTATCTTTATCTTTCTGTTCGACCATTCTATCTCTTTCAATTACTTCTTCTACATTTCCTCCAGCTACCACCTTTTTCTCAACTAGCTCATCTTCAACCACCTCTTCGACTAGTTCATTTCCTATTACTACTTCATCTTCATCAACCTCAGCTTCAACAACCTCTTCAACTTCATCTACAAGCAAGACATCTTCAAACTCTTCACTTTCTGCTTCTAAAACCACTTCATCTCTTAGTTCAATTAATAATTTTCCTTCATCAATTTCCTTAGAATCATTCACATCAACCAATTCAACCTTATCTATTCTTACTACTAACTCGTCTCAACCTACTTACAGCACTATTGTCAAATCAAAAAAAATGCACACCCTCTCTCATCCATCCACTAACAAAATTTCACACTCACTCCTCCCCATCCAACATAAAATCCCTTCTATTAAAAAAACCTTACCCATTATTAAATATTCCACCAAAGTTATCTCAACCACAGGTGAGACTCCTAGTGAATTGTGCAGGAGATTGGTTTCGTCCATCAACTTTTCACAACCAGCCTTTAAATCTTTTCTTAAGCATGTTTGACAGTCTACTGATGCTGTTGTCTGGAAAGCTGACTTTGCTGATTCACTCAAGGATGCCAAACTTTTTTTTTCTTCTCTTCCCAACATACGCCTCCACGACCCAGTTCTTTTAAATCCAACAATCACCGTCTTGGGTTTACCGACATGGGTTACTAAGTAGGAACTTGAAACCTCTTTCCATCTGTTGATCCCAACGCTTTCCGTGCCTTTAAGCACAGGCCCAACGCACGAAACCCTTCTACTCGTGACTGGCTTATCCAAGTTCCAAGCAATGTTTTCCCCATGCTGAACAAGTCCAAGAATGTACATCTCCCTTTTGGTAGATTTCCTTTCCACTCTCGCATCCATCCAACTAGATGTCTGAATTGTCAGACTTATGGTCATAACATATCTAAGTGCCAAAATCCTAGAGTATGTGAGCACTGCGACAAAGACCATTCGTCTGACAACTGCCCTAAAACCTCTCCTTCCTTTTGTGTTCCCTGCTTTAAATCAAAGCGCTCTTGCCATGACCACGTCACAACATCCTCCTCTTGTCCCCTTTATAGACAACAAGTGCGACTAAAGATGGACGTACGGCTTGGGAATGACAGTCAGCCTCTCATTCTAAAGTCCACAATGTACCTTTGTCTACTAAATTCGCTTTCCTCAATCCTAGGTCTACTCGTAGTAAATCTTCGATTATACTCAATACTATCCTTTTTCTTAAACTTGACATTATTGCTTTGACGGAAACTTGGATTTTTGAAAACGCAGACAATGTCACCAAATATGACATTGTGCCTCATGGCTTTCATGTCTTGCACTCTCACCGACCCATTGGTAAACGAGGTGGAGGTATTTCTGTAATTTCCAAAAACTCCATTAGATTGGATGCCATTAAATCCCCGTCCCATTCTTCTTTTGAATCATTGACAGCCAAAGTGTCTTTTTCGTCACACTGTTTTTATCGGTGATCTACGTCCTCCAAACACCGGCAATTTTATCGGCGAGCTCACGTCTCATCTCTATTTCCTTTATTCTCTTTCTTCAAATTTTATATTGGTTGCTGATTTCAACACCCCAAATTGTACGTCTCATGACAACCCACTTAGTGCTCTTTTACGTGAACTAGAGCTGATCCAGCACATAGACTTCCCCACCCACAGACTTGGTAACATCCTTGGCCTCATCATTACTCCAACACCTAACAGTCATCTCATACAAGAAATCGGCAGAGAAACTTTTGACTCCGATCACTATCTTATTTTATGCAGTCTCAACCTCGCTCCTCCTCTCCTTCCCCCTCGCATTGTAACTTCCCGCTCCTTTGAAAACTTTGATGATGCTGTCTTCGAGAAAGATCTCAGACATATCCATAATACACTAACTAACCTTTTTGATGTTCGAGTTGAAGAGTTTCTTACAACAATGAACAACTCTTTTCAATCACTTATCGAACACCATGCCCCTTTTCGCACCCACATCTTTCCCCCCAGCAGTCACTCCCATCACAAGATATCCACTGACGCCATTGCCGCCAAAAGAAAAAGACGAAAACTTGAGAGAAAAATTTCTTTATTGTTAAGGTCATCCAAGCCTGTTCCAGCCAGTCTTCTTGGAATCTTGGAAGACTGCTCGCGCTCTCATCTCTAAATCCCGTGCTGATTATTTTAACAACATGCTTGCATCTGTCAAACCAAACTCGAAAGTTTTTTGGAAAACTGCCAACTCCATCCTACATAGATCTCCTCCTTCTCCGTCACGAAGCTCTTCAGTAGCTATCAATCTTGTGAATACCTTTAGTAGCTTTTTTAAAGACGGTTCTTCAAGCTGATTATTCCAGCTCTTCCAGCGACTGTCTTGATCGTTTGCACTACCTGTCTCCCAAAGATGCAAGTTTAAATTACTTTGGCTCATTGCATGCACTCTCAAGCTTGAACAACCTGCTTATCTTTTTGTTCTTTTGTCAATCAGACGCACACGTCAACCACTCAGATCCTTGCACTCTGGTCTCCAGCTTCATCAACCTGTTTCTTCAGGCTTGTTTACTAGTCGCTCTTTTTCTCACCAGACTCCACGTCTGTAGAATTTACTTCCTTCTAACTTGCGCTCATCGCCTTCTCTCATGAACTTTCGCAAACTTTTGAAAACTCACATATCAAAACATCCCCAGTCATAATCTCTCACAAACCTTGAGCGCTTCTAAAGCAATCTTGAATTGATAACTGTGCGCTATAAAAATCTTAATAATAATAATAATAATAATAATAATAATAATAATAATAATAATAATAATAATAATAATAATAATAATAATAATAATAATAATAATAATAATAATAATTTTTCGCCGGTTATATAAGAAATTTTGGAAATAGCAGAAAAATTAATGCTTTAAAAGATATGCAATATTTAAACTGAATGATGGATAAAAATTGGTGGGTGAGTTGAGATGGAAGAATATGATTGTTAAAACTGAAAAGAAATAACTTTTGTAATGTTTAGGCCACTTTTTGACAATTGGTATGACGATTGAGTGAGGCAGGTTTCAGAGTTACCACTAAAGCTTCGAAGGTTTTTTAATAAACTCATTTATTCAAGAATTTATATAGGATTTTTTCTATACGCTTGGAAACTTAAGAACATCTTGAAGTAATAAAATACAATATGTTTAGAAGCCCTTGATAAAAGGAAAGGAATCGAGTTTGATCGATTGAATCTCGAAGTATAAAATAGTCACAATGCGTAATGATATTTTATATCCTACAGAAATGAAATATTTTTGAAACTCGAAAGATTGTTGATAGAATAATAGTTTTTGAAACCCATGAAATTATGTAAGGCAAATTGCCTTTATAGCCATCGGCATATCATTTAGTTATCATGGCGTCGTATACAAAACGAAAACTTCATTTATTTCAACTTTCTTCTCATCAGTGTATTTCTTTGATGTGTTTTGGTGGTTAAAAACATGAAAATTTTTAGCCATTTTTGAAATCACATGAAATTGAAAATATCTATATAAAAACACTAGATCGATGGTAAAAATCTGTCTGTTTCCCTAACATATTTAAGTATTATTGGAGGTCTGGTAATCATTTAAATGATAACACTAATTTATATTCAAAAGGTTAAGAAAATTGGATTTTGAAATTGTGAATTATATCAAAAGTTTCAATCATTTTAAAACGTGTGTAAGTCAAAATATGAGGGGATTATAAATAGATGTTGCTATGAATAAGTACCAAGTATTTTATCAATAATATATGAATTTTTCAAGCTATAAAGAATGCTAAGTCATAACTTGTTTGATTTAGTTAACATTTTTCAATTTTATAATTCATATGTACAATAAAATACTTTTAGGAATGACTTTAATTGACAAAAACAAAGTTTAATAACGTCAGTTAACTTTTAGGCATTATCGACACCTTATAAATACGGTTTTATATCGTACGAGTTGGTTCGAGACTCGCATGTTGAAATTTATATAAAGATTTCATTTAAAATTTCTATCATAAAACATCGAAGTTGGTTAACAAATTGTAACTATTATAAAATTAATAATTATTTTCACTTAGTACATCATCTTATCGATCTGAAACTAACCGGTGACTAGAAGAAAAGTTAGTAAATCACTTTTATTGATTTTTTATTTATTTTTTAATGAAAAAGCTTATTTTTATTTAATGAATTTGAACAATTTAATCAGGCTGAGATAGTTTTATGTTTCAATTCCTATGTGTGTCAATGGTTAGCTTTTAAGGTTTTGTAAAGTTTTTACAAAATGATTAAATTTACTATTAAAAGTTATAAAAAAGGTTATTTAATTTTTAAAAAAACATACTCTTATCGTTTTTTTATTTTTTTAGTTTTTAAACTTAACTATTAAGAAAATTTTAGAAAATCTTCTTCCAATATAAAATAATATGTCAATATTATTTAATATTTCAAAAAGAAATTTCAACAAAAATAGAAAAATGAGAAAAATAACCTTTACGTAAAGGCTAACATTTTCCATGGATAATTATACCCTAGCAAAATTGCTCTTCCATTATTTTCTTTTGGTTGTATAGAAGGGTGTGCTATTGATAATATGAAAAAAAAAATTTTATGACATTATTTCATTAATATCCTATTATTTTTATTGTTATTGAATATATTATTTTTATTATTATCTTCATGGTTGTGTTAATTTCCATTTTTTCGAAGGTACTGTTTTCTGTAAGCTGTAGTTTCAGTTTTTATACATATTGGTTTCAATTTTTTAGCGCCATTTTTTATATTATTTTCATAAATAATTTTCAAAAAACATTATTGTTTAAAATTCTTTAAAAATGTTTAATAAATTCAAATTTCAATAAAGCTTAATAACAAAAATATAGTTCTTTCTGATCATTCTGTGTATTTTTATAAGTAGAATTTTTAAAACATAAAAGCAAAGGTATATACCAATTTATAATAATATTTTTTTGAAGTTTAAAAATTTATTTTAAAATGATAAATTGTATTCAAATCAAGGACTGAAATTATAATTTTTACTTAGTTCCATTTTATCATGAAATACTAATATTGATCTCTATAAAATTATTAATTGTTATTCAAGTCAGCAGTAATGAATATATTACATCATACAGTATTTTATTCTATATAAAGTACTAGCACCCTATGAAACATACCTATTGCCCACCACAACCCCACTTCAAAGGGGTCGATTATTGACTCACATATATACACCATGAATAATAATAATAATAATGTATAAATAATAATAATTCATACAAAAATTTTAAAAAAATTAATAGTAAGACTTAAATAAGAAAAATATGTATACTTAGTTCATGTTTCAATGCTTTCCACCCTAAAAACAACATCATTTATAACACTTCAAAATCTCTTTATATTGTATACATGTGGGTTTTCCCACACAAAATCAATAGGAAAATCTCTGAATTTTCTTCACATTCCCCTTGAGATTATTTTACTTCTTTTTTCCTCTGTGTTTGTGTTTGTGCGTGTGCGCGTGTTTGTGTGTGTGTCATATGTTAGTAATTTTAGATTAGATGTTATATACATTTACTAGATAAACGTTCATACCAGCATACTCTTAGTTTTTAATCAATAGAGATTTTTATTACAAAAACTTAACTTTCAACGATATATTAAAAATTTTCACAATGAGGATCAGCTGGCATACAAATTACTATAAGACAGCTTTTAATCTTGGAGTGAATAAACTCAAAGGCATTCAAAAGAGACGAAAGTTTCAAGAATTGTATTGTTGTTTTCACAATGCTTAATTAGCCCATGCTTTTTGTCACATACTGTTAATATATGCAGTAGATTGTTATGTGTATACGTTACTATATTTTAAGTGTACATTTAATACTGTACTATAGTTTAGTTACAAATTTAATACTATACTATAATTATAAATGTAATATTAGACTATAGCTCGAGTGTCTCTTTAATACCATACTAAAGCTTAAATGGACATTTAATACTATAATTTCAAATAACTAAACTAGCCTATTAACAGAAGCGATTTGAAGCACGATTTGATAATGTGAATTCAACTTACGAAAAGCTTCGTGTTGTTATTCAGTTAATACAAGTTTTTCATTCAAATCGTTACTATGATTTCAATTCACATTTTTTGTGCATATTAACTTATTAGAAATGAACAAAATCTTTCTTGATGAATAAATACATAAGATTAAGCTCTAAATAACTAATTCGACCGCCATCTTGTCTCAAATAATGCTTTGGTTACGCCATTGTTCACTTGTGGTTTTGAAAACAAGATTATGATGTTACAATCGACAATCTTTCAATCCAAGAAAGGGCCTTCAATACAAACCACATATTTAATCTTGAAACGAAAGTTGATTAGGACATACAAAAAGCTAAACACGCATGAAACAGCGTTGATATACGAGCTATGAAGCAATTTTTCGAGAAACTCTTGAAGATCACGTTGTGCGTGTGCGTGCGTGTGTGTATATATTTATGCTTGATTTGAGAAAAATCAATACTTTTGGAAGAAGTTCTGACAACCTACACACATGAAATACTATATTTGTTTGTGTATGGAAGTAAATTGTATTATATGCTGTATTGTAGGTTTAACCGTTTGGAATATAGATAAATGCCAAGATTTTGAATCCGATTCTATTCTCACTATACTGAGGGTGGTCAGCTTTACTCCATTAGCAAAAATTAGTTTTAAATTTCATATAATTTTAATCTCAATTTCTTTCTATCTAAAGCATCTTTTTCAAACAACTTTTAAGCAGCCTTGAGACATACTTAATATAAATGCATGTATATTGGTGTTTTGGTTCCGATGAAAATAACCTGGTCTTAGAATCTAACCTTATTCTAGTTTAAAATTTTTATTGTAAAATTTTCTTGTTTCAAATTTTTTTTTTCAAATGTGTGCGGTGTCTTATTTATGCGTTTGCATGTCTCAATTTATTCTCTCTCAATCTTGTTTTTTAGTTCCAATACGTCATTCTTTTGCACTTTTTACTAGTCCATAAGTCACTTTAACATCCTTTCCTACAAAACAATACTCAATATCCTCGAAAGTTTTCTATTCAATGAAGTAGAATAGCCTGACACAATTGTATGAAAGACAAATACAATGTATTTATCAAGCAAATCTTCACGAAGCTTTTTATAGGACAATCTTGCATTCTCAAGTAATCTTTCTATTCGATTTTAACGCGATTTCAACGTTGGACTTCGATTAGTCTCAATCAAAAAATCTCAACAGCTGTACATTCATGTGAAAATATATTTTTTTAAATCAAAAAAATTTCTTTTATAAAACTTTAAATGAAATCAAAAAGGTTCAGAACCAATTCCAAAAAATAATAAAATTTGAGATGGAATTGAAAAATATTTCTACTTCCATAATGATTTTTTCAAAAGCCAAACCGTAAAATGAATATAATTTCAAAACACTAGTAAGTTTATTAAGTTACTTAATCTTAGGGTTCTGAAATTATATTCATTTGTATATCAACTTGATAATATAAGTTCATCTTGCGAAAAGCTTCGTGGAATAAAATAAACTCCTAAAAGTCTTTCATTTGAATATTTACGTTTGGCTCGAAGAATTGAAATGAATTGAAAATGGTACGCAAATGTACCGTTCAAATGTGGGTGTCAGTAGGGTTGAACACAAGGTAGTCGGCATTAACACTTGATTATGAGTTTGATTGCGTAAGAATTTTTTAATCTTTAATGAGTTTGTTGGTAATGAACAATTTTTACTTTTTCATTTAAAAGACTGAACAAAATTTCTACGTTATTAATGTAAAAACCTTGAAAAACGCATTATATTATTTTATGTTAAACTAGCGTATAATGAAAAATATTTATATAAAAGACATAAAAAACAGTTATTTTTAGTCCATTATCCATCTGCAAACACACAAAGTTTGTGAACATTTAAAAAATTTACTTTTCATTTGCTTACAATGTATCTTACAAAGTCCTTGAGCAAGTGTCCATAAAATCATAGCTCACAAAACAACTAAATAGAATTTTGTTAACCTATTAAGATAGGTCGTTTTTCCTGAATGATAACTAACTATCCAATTCTGTTTATTATTTTTATTTAGTATTATTTAGTATCTACTTAACCAACTTAAAAATTCTTCAAAGGCATTTTATTTACTGTCTAGCCACCTACCTGACTTAAAAATTCTCGTACAAATAGCTTATTAACTAACTATCTAACCTCGTATTACAAGGCCGTAAACAGAAGAAATAAGGCTTAACAACTCTATTATCCGTTTAATCACACTTCATACTTCGCAGTGTCAATGCCTTGTTATACAATTTCATATTTTACATACATGTTGTATCAGTCCTTCGTGATACAACTTCCGTTTGCTTGAGTGGACGTTTTAAATCAATAATCCGTGAGGCAGAGGATGAAATCAATTATTGATTTGGAATAACTTATCCCAAAACTCACCATTATGTTACATATATGTGTTATACAAATTCTAGCTTTTAGTTTTAAATGTTTTAAATTTGAAATGTCGCAACTAAAATACCATAGTTCTTTAGTGATACACTTGAGTGGTCTCAAGACTGCCATTTAACTAATTGGCTTGCTTGATATTTAAGTTACTTTTCCAGCTTTTATTCACGCTACACTATCCTTGAATAATTCATGTATGATATTCGACTGACTTTGCATAGGAAGATGAAGACGATAATGTAAAAAACAAAAAGTGACCAACGTTTTGCATAGTCATGAAAGCACTGAATTAATTCAGCTACATGCGAAATTTTCTGTAGACACTTTGAAACGCTATAATAAGAAAGCTGTTTAAAAGTAAAGTAGATGCTAAACAAGATAAAAATAAACAATAAAAAAACGAATCAGATAAGTAACTGAAAAAATGTTAATAAAACACTTGTAAAAATCTGAATAAGGAAAGATAATGAAGTTCGTGGCGAAGATATTAGAGCGTATAAGATCTTACAATAAGGTTGCATTTATCGAAGAGTACTTCCACTTTTCAATGCTTGTGTTTATCATGCCTTGAGATCCAATACAATACCACGTGTTTTTATTATAAAGTTTTGCTATCTTCATACACAATTCAATTCTATACATTCAAAAGTTACCATATGTAATTAGTAGTCGAAACCATCACTAAAAACGCAAATGTTTTTTCTGTTGGTCATCTATCTATTTATCTATCTATCTGTCTGTCTATCTATCTATCTACCTATTTATCTGTCTATCCATCCATCCATCTATCTATCTATCTATCTATCTATCTATCTATCTATCTATCTATCTATCTATCTATCTATCTATCTATCTATCTATCTATCTATCTATCTATCTATCTATCTATCTATATCTATCTATTTATCTATCCACCTATTTATCAATCTCAACATCAGATGTCTTCAGAATCCTGCTACACAGAACATCCGGAGTTTTTATGGCAGCCTAGTGATGAGCTGATCGCTACCACACACGTTCACAAACTACAGAAGATTATTGAACAAAAGTACAATACCACGTTCGGTGGGTGGGTGAGGTTTCTATGCTCATTATTTATGGTTGCTTATGGGGTTTTATTTATAACACATTAGCTTCTGACCTACGTATATGGGTGATATTTTAGCCAGTGTCAACCCAGCAATGAATATCATCTCGAAAACGAAAATCATCTTTCTCTGCAGCACCTCTATAAGAAAACTACTTCGAAAGTGGTTATACTTTTATAATGGTAGAATGGTTGAGATCAAGTCTATCTTTTCGTTTTCTTCTTCATGACTCCCAAGGGACCTCCATGCACGCATTCTTTCTGTATTGGCTGTATATGAATTTTTAGTTTTTTCTTTCTATGTAGTCTTAAGGTGAGCATTGAAACGGAATTTTTAAATAATCTTTTGCATAACTTCATTATTACCAGACTCCATACCACAATTCAAATGAAGATATTTATTTATAATTAATAATATATATTTTTGCAATCTGATGTTGAAATTTTGTTAGTATCGAAAAGTTTCGTTAATAATATTCTTCAAATACACTTGTGGTTTTTTTCCTATAATTTCAGATTAGTTGGATCAACTAAAATTAGGCTAGTTTCAGTACTACTGTTGCTGCTACTAATACTTTTACTTATACTACTACTATCACCACTGCTACTAATAATAATAATAATAATAATAATAATAATAATAATACTATATTATTATTTTTTAATTAATTGAAATGTCTTAAACCTTACTAGAACACCCAGCGATGTTGTGGTTTATTGCTGCGTAATTATAATGGTCATGATGCATTATGAGGGATCATGAATATAAAGTTTCAAATGAATCTATGGTTTTATTAAACTTCGCCGTAAATATCGATTTAAATTAACGAGATTCAACTAAAACGATAGAAAAAATCTTACTTAAATCGACATTTCTTTTACCTTTTTTAGGATATAATTCTATTATCGTTGTAGGCCTATAACACTAAATAACTTCTTAATGAGTTTAAATATCTAGATTCCATGGTTTTCAATCTAATTCTATCTTCATTACACTCAATGTAGCCAGATTTATTCCGTTTCCAATAAATTTCTCAAGAATCTTTTTTGATCAGAACACAACCTACAGGAAACTACAGGGAATTCCATGCGTGGTCAGTGGACAACTATGATTTGTTCTGGCAGGAGTTGTGGTACTATGCTCCCATCATCCATTCGCAGCCTTTCCAACAGGTGCTAGAGAGGGTTCAGTACATGTTGTGTTGTGGTTGTGTTACTGGAGGGGGTCTGGATGGATAATGCTTTTTGTGTTTACTGTGGTGTTACTTATGGGTAAATAATTTTTAGTTTTTAATCTTTGTATTTATCAGTTATTGCTCAGTTTACAATACGAAGATGTAAAATTAGTTTGGACCATTAAGTCTATACAAAATATAGGAAAAACGGAAAAGTTCATTAGGAAAACGAAACTTCATGCAAGTCTTAAACCCTGTTGTATCTGTGTTTTTCATTTATTTTTCATGTGTTATTTATGGTGTCTTACTTCTTAAAGGTAATTAGTAATGGGGACTAATGGTTGTTTCGTTCGAAATTTTTTGTCAATACTTGCTCAAATCCGTCATTGAAGATTGTTTTTGAACTCGATTGGTAACCATGATACAACTATCATAAAAAAATAAAAGATGCCAAATGTTGATTAAAAAGTGTAGTGTTATTTCTTGTATTTTTAAATTTTGTATGAGAAATACTATCTTCAATTGTTTTAGAGTTTATTGGTTGAGTGTTAACGTGTGGAATGATTGATTTTTTTTTAAATATAAATAAAAATGCTTTGTGTGACAGGAAGTTTTACCTCACAACGCGGATTAAGTTCAACATAGAAGGAATTGCATATCATGAAAATTTAAAACATTTAGTGCTAGTCACATACTTTCCTCTATCTCTTTTTCAATCAATCTATCTATGTCCACTTATCTATCTATCTATATCTATCTATCTATCTATCTATCTATCTATCTATTTATCTATCTATCTATATCTATCTATCTATCTATCTATCTATCTATCTATCTATCTATCTATCTATCTATCTATCTATCTATCTATCTATCTATCTATCTATCTATCTATCTATCTATCTATCTATCTATCTATCTATCTATCTCTATCTATCTATCTATATCTATCTAGCTATCTATCTATCTATCTAAATCGATCTAGCCATATGTATCCAACCTATTAAAATATCATCACCACCAAGGTAGTGGACAAGAACAAAATCATGTCAGACGTGCCAGAGTGGTTCAAGGGGTCAAGATTGAACTTTGCTGAAAACGTCCTCAAAAGGAAGGATGACAAGATCGCTATATATTCCACCAGTCAGTTTTGATTTTTATGGCTGTTGATTCATTTTATTATATATTGTTGTGTGTATTTGCTTGTAGAATATGCACTGACTCAATAGAGTTGAGTGGGGAGGTATTAGCTGATTGTTGTCCACTCCAGCTACCGGGACATGAACAGAAGTATAATCTGTTATGAATTTATTTCGAGGTAATTGTCTTGACGCCAATCTTATGGTAAAAAAAACGTTAAACGTTGTTGACGGTAAGGTCATGAGTAATGATGATGAAGAAAAAGAAGGAGGTGATTTTAATGTTTAGGTTTAAGAAGCTTATGGTGTGAGTAATGAGTAAAAAGTAGAGTGTGAGTAATGATATGCGTATTTAATGATCTAATACAAAGATTTAATAGTGAATGTAAGAGCTCTTGTCTCTAGCCGTTTAGCTTCTATCATTAAAATGGAATTTGGGTCATTGTGAATTACTATCGGCTTTATATATTCAAAGTGATAGTTAGCTATTTTTCAAATATCTATTTATATATAAACTGTATCATCTTTAAACTTCCTTAAATGATGGCCACGCAAGGGCTTATTGTAGTCATTGAAGCATATATGTATTTTTCATGGCTACTTAACATTATCAAGTGCAAACTAATAATACGTAGGTTATTTTTAGATTAATGTTTAACGTCATAATAGAATGGTCGTTATTGTGCTTCTACAGCTATATTTTCAAATAAATCTGGGCGTTTGCAATGAAACTCCCAGTCTTATGAATATTTGCTTGCTTTATAACTTCTGCCATTTTATACCAATTTGTGTTTTTTTATAAGAATGAAATTATAGAAATGTATAACTTTGTTTTTAATGAATGTATCATAAATTCTTTGATTTTGAAGCTTTAATTTATGGAAGTAACTCGTCTCATTTATAGTGTTTATAAATATCCAAATATCTTAACCTAAATGACTTAACCTAATAATGCGGCAATTATGAAGCTATATAATTTTACAGTCGATTTCATGCTTGGTGGCTCAATCATTTTTACCAATTATTTTTAACACCAATCAAATTAAAATGATGAGATTATTTAATATTTATATGATTAATTTACTTGAAAATGTCACAAACATAAAGACACACAAACACGCACACAGTTGAGGGATGTGAGGTGGTAAGAACACGCACATTCGCACAACTACACGAGAGAGTGAGTATGTACGCTGCGGCCATGAAGCAGTTGGGAGTTCAAACGGAAGACAAAGTTGTCGGTGGGTGTGGCTAGTGTTATTTGGGCGTTACTTATAATAAGAATACTTTAAATGAGAATAATAATAAATATTACCTACAAAAACATCAATGATTTTGCTCAAACCCTCATGCTATCATCGAAACCGACATGAAACTGCACAAAACACTATAAGCTCAAGTACTCAACCCCCTTCATTACCCAACTAGGTTACCTGCCAAACAGTATAGAGGCTGTTGAAGCTATGTTGGCTGCCTCAAGCATCGGAGCTGTGTGGAGCTCTACCTCGCCTGAGTTCGGAGTCACTGTGAGTCTGTGTGTAATGATTGACACTATAGAATGAAAACTATAGTTTATTATACCAAATGATGTATAATGAGGAGGTTCACCAATATAACATTTTCAAGTAGTTTTGTGAAAAAAAAATTAGTAAAAAATCTTATATTATCAAGTGACGCCTGAAAACCTTTTAATCCTATTCATAAGCATAATGTTGAGATTACCATTGTGGCTCTATCATACAGCATATAATAGTATAGTACATCGTGTATAGTACTTCACGCAAGAGTATCACAGCATACTAGAATATAATGCATCATTAAATGATAGGGGGTGTTGGAAAGGTTCGGTCAGATCAAGCCCAAGCTGATCTTCAGTGTTAATGGGGTCATCTACAATGGCAAAACTCACGATCAGCTTGATAAACTTCGACAAGTTACTCTAGGTTAGATGTTGTTTTATATCTTCATCAAATGGTTTTTTAATCTCAAATAGTTTTTCACATAATTTTTTTTTTGTAAGTCAATTAATCAAATATATTCCTCGTCTATAAACATATTTAATCAATCATAATCCCCAAATACTACAACGGCATAACCGGCAAGTCTCACTCAATCCTTTTCAATCGTTCCCCCTTGCAATAACAACCCCTCTTGGTCATTTATAATCGTTCACCATCATAATAATTAATCAAAAAATCAAATCATTCTTATAGTCCGTTTCTTTTTTTTCAAAGGGCTTCACTTCAACCATGATAATTTCCACCTACTCCTCCTTTAACCTTCACAACACCCCAACAGGGCTACCCGACCTGATACACACAGTTGTGGTTCCCTACCTTGCAGACCAACCCCTCCAACTATCAACCATTCGTAACGGGTGATTATATTGTATTGGGTAGTGTTTTTTCATAATATCATTATCATATCATCATCATCGTTCTATTTATAGTTCATTCAGCTCAGCAGAGGGTAAGAAAAAACAACTCAATACTAATAAATATCACACCACACCCCGCAAATAATCCCTTATCCATCTATTGACAGAATCTCACTAGACGACTTCTTAAAAAAAGGACAGACAACATGCGGCTCTTACCCGCCACTAACATTCACCCAACTGCCCTTCAACCACCCCCTCTTTATCATGTACTCCTCAGGAACCACTGGAGTGCCCAAGTGTATGGTGCATTCCGCTGGGGTAGGTTTATGGTGCTACTATTACTTTTATTATTATGGTTGACTTATTGTTATTATTGTTTTTTATTATTATTGTTATTACCTTTGAAAAATTTTCCCATATTGGTAATGGAGGGTTTTTAAATTAATTTCAAGTTATGCGTAAGCTTGAGCCGGCAGTCTATAAAACTTTGTCCAAAATATTTTATAAATTACGCATAAGTAGTATCAATAATCTAGGCCGACTGCTGTAAGTCCCAATTAATGGGACATGTACAGCAGTAGAAATCAATATAATTAATTATTATGTCATTATTATCAAAACTATTACCATTTGTATTGACATGAATTTCTGCACTTCGAACAGAACCAACTTGTAGTTTAATTCTAATCAATAAGTCTAGCCACCATACTGAAGTTTATTTTAACAAGAAGTTACGAACTTCAACCCAACTTGTTCAAACTCGCCATATAGTTTTTATTATTATACAAGCACTTTACATATCAGTGAGCATTGATCTGCCCTTTGATTTAATGGCTTGTATCTTTTTATGTAAATTTCGTTTGATGATGTATATATAATACAGAGAATAATAAAATACCACTACTACTGCTATTACTACAACTACTTCTACTACTACTACTAAAACTAATTTTGCAACTAATACTACTAAAACTAATACTACTACTACTACTACTACTAACGATAATAAAAGTAGTTATTAGGATTAATATTATCAAACACGAACTTCAACCCAACGTGTTTCTAAATCTAAATTTTTAGTATTATACAAAAAAAATTTTATTCCTCACCATTGATCTAAATAATAAAAACAATAATAACAAAAATAACAATAATAACCGCAATTAGCAATACTACCGATCTCACACACATACACACACACACACACACACACACACACACACACACACACACACACACACACACACACACACACACACACACACACACACTTCTTCTTTGTGCTTTTCCACTGAAGAGCAGGTGCACAAAAACTGGAATCAATTAAACAGCGTGGAACACTTCTTGAGGTGGTTGGGTAGTCCCTGCTTTATGAATTGTTTGTTGCAGTGTGGGCACGTCATGTGGATGGGAGTTTGGTGGGTTTGTCTGACATGATTTGCCAAACCACCTTTATTTTTTGCTAGAAAGACACAGCCAGGATGTTGACACTGAATAAGGAATGGTTCTGTATTTTTTTCTTTGGCTTTTTTGAGTATTTCATTGCGCCATTCATTCCGATTCAATGCTTTTTGTTTCCACGTTTGTAACATGTTTAACTCTTCCAAGTCTTTGCTGATCTCATCATTCCACCTTAGCTTCTGTCCTCCTTGCGTCCTTTTACCTCCTTGCATTCGAGCTGACAGTAGTTTTTTCGGAATTCTGTTGTTCTCCATTCTTTGCAAATTTCCAAGCCATCGGAGTCTTTTTTTTTTCATCAAAACTTCTACTCGCTCAATGCTTGTCATTCTTCTCAGCTCGGTATTTCTCACTTTTTGCTACAAGGATATACCTGTGATTATTCTGAGGCACCTTGTTACAAATACCTGGAGACGCTGTATTTGAGAATTGAGAGGATACTGCCGTAGAGGAGGATAGATAGAATGATGGATCTGAAGAGTTTTATTTTTGTACCTAACTTTATTGATGTTTTATACCATATTAACCTACTTAAGCCACGGAAAACCTTTGAAGCCTTACTTAACCTATTATTGATATCTTCTTCAATTGAACTATTATTAGATTATATACTTCCTAAATATTTAAAACTATTGACTATTTCTATATTCATTGGGGTTTGGTGTGTCATAGATTGGCTTGATTCAGGAGTCATATGCATGTACTTAGTTTTTGCCAAATTCAATTGTATGCCGAAGTTGTTAAAAGTTTTGTTGACAGTTTTTACTAGGCAGTTCAGATCATCTAGGTTACTGCTTATCAAAACTATATCATCGGCGTATGCCAGACTCTGTATCATTATTTTTTGCTTCAATTTATGGCGGTAATTGAATAGGATTGGGGCATCGTCGCAATACTCTAGTAAAACACCTTTATCAGGGTGCTTGTTCATTGTAACTCGTGTCACTGCGTCGAGAAAGAGATTGAAGAGGACTGGGGCAAGGACATCTCCTTGTTTTACACCTACATTGATTGGAAACTCTTCAAATGTTTGCTCTTCTGCTCGAACGATTTATGTTGTGTTGTGGTGCAAGGCTTGTAGGATGCGAATGATCTTCTCTGGAACACTGAAGGATCTTCTGAGTGATTGCCACAGTGCTTCCCTATTTATCGAATCATACGCTTTTTGTAGGTCGATGAAGCAAAAATATAGTGGTCTATTGAATTCTCGGGCTTTCTGTATCAGCATTCTTGCCACCTATAACTGATCATAGCATCCTCTTTTTGGACCGAAGCCACATTGGTTTCTTTAAGTTGGGTATCCAACGAGAGTATCGCAGCGCGCGTGGAGGTTTCGCGCCACATTGGTTCCCACGTGATTGTAAAGTCCCTTGCAATTGATGGCATGTGTTGCGTCGTTGATCATCGCATGTATGACTCATGTTGTTTTATAGCAATAAAATATAGTGATTAATCATCTTTTTCATTACGATTGTATTTTTTGATTGTATTAAATAAAAACAAAAAAATTTAATTAACAAAAAATGTCTCTATAGAGTTAGATTAACAAAAAATTAATAAAGTCTAAACTCAAAACAACATAATTCCCCTCCCCTCACAAACAAACAAACAAACAAAAAAACAAACACAAACAAACACACACACACACACACACACTTCTTCTACTGCATTTGTCCACCATCAGGCAGGTGCAGAGAATGGTTTCCATTTCTTGTTGTTGTTGCGCATTTTTTCTGGTGGTTTTGAACACCCTGTCGCTTGAAATTTCTACCACAGTGTTGGCATAAGATTGTTATTGTTGCTTGTTGTGAGTGTTTCTGTCTGATGTGGTTTGCAAGGCCAGCTTTGTTAATTGCAATTTTGTTGCAATCAGAAAAAGAGCATACCAAACCGTTTAATACCCCATTATTTATGTTCACCTCACCACATATGTTATTGGTATTGTTATATTGTACATTCAGCTCTTTTTTTCGATATTTCTTATCCTTTTCTGATTTTTCTTTATTCTGGTTGAGATCGATAATGAGTGTGTTATGCTTTTCCGCCATTCGATTCTGTTCTTCGCTTTGCTACGCCAACCAGACACCAACCCAATAGCTTTCAAATCGTTATTCACCACATCATGCCACCTATGTTTTTGACCACCTTGACTTCTTTTACCACCACATATTTTACTGACCAATAATTTTTTGGGCCACCGGGAATCTGCTATTCTTTCAATATGTCCTAGCCATTTGAGTCTTTTCAGTTAAAGGATTGAATCTACGCCTTCAATGTTGCCTCTTCTTCTTATTTCGGTGTTTCTTAACATGTCTCTCATAGAGAGTTCACATATAGACCGAACACACTTATTAACAAAAGACTGCAATCTTTGAACATGGTTACTCAAAGGAGCCCAAGTCTCACAACCCTAAAGCAGGATAGGCATTATAATGGATTTGAAAAGCCTCATCTTCGTTTTCCTTTTTAACTTTTTTTGATACCATATGAGCCTTCCAATACTTCTCAAAGTAATCGATGCTTTACAGATACGAGTATCAATCTCTTCATCCATGAAACAGTTGTTTCGAAGTATACTGCCCAGATATTGATACTGCTCAACTTCCTCAAAACCACCGTCAATTTGATGTACCGAACTGTTGTCAAGATGAGTGTCTGTATTATCAGCTTCAGAACGCACAGCCATTATCTGAGATTTTTGAGTATTGATCTTCAAGCCGTAACGTGTAAATTCTTCATTGAGCCATTGAATAAGAGAGTTCAATACACTTCGTTGCTCAATAATACCACATCATCTGCGTACATGAGGATTTGAACCTTATCACTCATGTTAAACTTATGACGACTGTTGTTTACTAGAAGAGCGTCAAGGTTGTATTGAATATGGATTCCGGCATCAGAATATTTTATCATGGCAGTCCTTAAACAGAGTTGGAGCCAGTACATCACCCTGCTTTACACCTGATTCAACCTTGTATTCTTCAGACAACTGACCTTCAAACCGCACCACCCCATATGTTTCCTTATGTAAGGCTTCTATTATATTCACGAACTTTTCAGGAGAGTTGTAGACACGACGTAACACAACCAAAAGTAAGTTTCTGTTAACTGAGTCGTACGCTTTACAGAGATCAATGAAGCACAAAAAAACCGGTACGTTGAACTCCTTGGCCCGTTGCATCAATATTTTCGTAGAAAATAATTGATCACAACAACCTCTCTTGGCACTAAACCCACATTGGGACTCACTTAGTTGCTCTTCAACATAATGTTTCATTCTGTTCAGCATCGCTCTTGCGAAAACTTCGTAGACTGAACATAAAAGTGAGGTGCCACGGAAGTTATCGCACTTCAACCTGCTACCTTTCTTGAAGATGGGAACAGTTATTTGTTTGGTCCAGTCTGAAGGAACCTTTTCTTCGACCCATATTTGAGCTGCAATCAATTTCAACCATTTAACAGTCTCATCAGCACCTAGTAGCAGTAGCTCTGTACTAATTCAATCAATTCCAGTCGAGCTATTTTTTTACACTGTTTGAGTGCGACACACAATTCTTTGTTTGTCAGAGGCTCAGTCATTGGATACAGAGAGCTATCAGATGGAGGAAGACTTTGAGGGAGGTGTGAAAGAGCAGAATGATTGACCAGGGTATTGATGTTTGTGACCTCTTTGAAGTGTTTACACCATCTCTTTAGTTTGCTTTTTATTGTTGTTAGCCTTGTTGTACCATCTTTGGCTAAGATCTTCAAACATCTATAACCTCTTGATTTGGTTAAAAACTTCAAATTTTTTATTAAAGAGCCACCTTTACTTTGTTTCAAACTCATTTCATAATCATCTTCTGCTTCTACTTTTTTGTTCCCACCATGAATTCAGCAAGTTTACATGCTTTTTTGCATTTTCTCTTTATTTTCACATATTGGGACTTAAGAAATAATGGAACTGATTGACTTTTTTGTTTATGTTGCATAATTTTTTGGTAAACATCAGCTTTTTAAATTCTCAGCTGCCGAATTTCTTCAGTTACCCAATCTTTTCCATATTTTGTGTGTTTGGTTGGCAAAACTTTTTTTGCAGATGCTAAACTTTCTTTGAAAACTTTCCATAGCTCATCAATTTTTTTTTGACCCACTAGGCACTGCTAACTGGTTTCTGAAATTATTTATTATGCTTTCGTCGAGTTTTCGGGGATTTTCAATGTATTGTTTGTGACTATTGTTGCGAAAATGTTGCTTATGACATAGTGATTTGAAGAATTTGAATTTTGCAATAACAGGGAAGTGATCAGAAATATGTAGAGTTTTTCTGAACACTTTGGTGACCAGGATGCAGGATCGGTATTAAGCATTGATGAGTATGTAGTCAAGGACATGTCCACCATTTTTCTGACCAGGATGGTGCCATGTATACTGATGTATCTTCTTATGAGGGAACAAAGTGTTGGTGAATGCCAGGTTGTTATAGTTGCAAAAATCCACCAGTCTTCTGCCGTTGTTATTTCTCACATGTGGATTATGCTTCCCATGTAGAGATGACCGACTAGTCGGCTGACCCACTCGTGCATTGAAATCACCTGCTACTATGATGACCTCCTTTTTACAAATGCTCTCAATAGTAGATTGCAGTGTTTCATAAAAATTTTCACTGTTTTTTGACTCATCAACCTCTGTAGGAGCATATACGGCAATAAGACTGATACCAAAACCACCTAATTTCACTCTTACTTGCGACAAACTTTCGTTTATAGGGCGAAAAACACCATTTTCTTTCCACGCCTCCTTGAATTCATTCCTCAAGATAACACCAGTACCTCGTTGGTTGTCACTGCTTCACATCCATACCTGAATACACCACGACTGCATCGTCTACATCTAACACACCTGAACTCACCCATTGAACTTCAGCCAACGCCATGACAGACATGCGTTTCATCTTCATTGTTTCAATTACGTTCAAAAGTTTGATGTTGAATTCAGTGGGGTTACCCAGACTTTTTACGTTCCAACAGCCAATATTGTAGAAAACTATTCTGTTCTAAGGATAAAGATTGGTGTGAGTCTGACAGGTTATCAGCCTTGTGCACACTTGCTCTTTATTGTGCTTTTGTTCTGGTTGCTCGAAAGATATCCATTAATTTTGAAGAATTTACCTTTTTACAATTTTAAAATACTAAAAAATTATGTTGATGTTTTTTTCACCAAAGGGGCCAATTTCCAAAAAATATTTATTTTAATTATAAAAAGTTCACTTACGCAATCAACCGCTATTAATCCTTTGTTTCAAAAACTTCACTTTGAAGTTCAAAAAAAAAACCATTTAAATTAGAATATTTAAATTTTTACAAATATTTTTTTAATAGTCTTAAATTGTTTTAATGGTCACGAATTAACTTATTTTCCACAATTAATATCCTTTTTGAGCGATAGTTGATTTACGAGTGTCCAGACAAAATCAAAAAAAAAAACTCGATTATTTAAAAAATAAGATTATAATAGTGTTAAATGTTTATTTTTACAGTTATACGATATATAATAGTAATAGATTTCACTTTTTAACTAGGTTTAGATCCAAAAATTAGCGGAGCCATGTTAACGTACGATCGAGCACACACACACACACACACACACACACACACACACACACACACACACACACACACACACACACACACACACACACACACACACACACACACACACACACACACACACACACACACACACACACATACCAACAGGGCACCCTAATGAAACACCTATGCGAGCACCAAATGCACTGCAACGTCACTCAGGACGACATCTTCATGTACTTCACCACGGTTCGTCATGCATTCTTTCCGTTGTTTTCTTTGGCGCTGTGTATAGAGCATTAATGATGATGGTGGGGATGATGATGATGATGATAATGATTTGGGGATGATGAAGATGATGATAATAATAGTGTTATTATTTTTTTTATTGTTATGCCTAAGGCTAAGTAACGGATTAATATTAACGTAGATTTGAAACAAAGAGGTCTTATAATAGATATGTTGTTGTAAATTTAAGAAGCTTTGATTTTAAATAACGTTAATTATCGCTTAGCCTAAAAGTATACGTATTAAAAACAACACAAATCTCTATGGAGTTTGGGCGTTGATTTAAAAGAATGCCATTATATGCCATAATACATCATGAGTTAAAGGTTTTTAATCCCTTGTTGCATTCCATTGTCTCGTTATTGATCTTTCAAATATATGTCTTTCCAATTGGTTCTTCATTTGCGGCTTAATTCTGTTATATCTGCCTTACCCTCTGCTGAAGAAGATGGACTCTAAACAGAATGATGATGATTCTGTTATATTTTTTGGAATAAGATTAAGATATTTAAGTATTAAGAGTTTATTCACTGTTTCATTTGTGGTCAACTCTCATGATGATTTTCATCACGTAAACCTTATAACAATGGGAAATTTAATTATTTCGCACTAATAAAACTGCGTTCAACACCGTTAAAACAATCTTTCATTGAAGCGAATAAAGCTTTTGCAAGATTGCCTTGTATTATAAGGACTCACATGAAATGACTGAGTTTATCATCGTTAAATTCTTTTATTAAGTCCTTTTCTATTCTATTTCCAAACCCCAGTTAGAAGCGACCTAATAATGACCGACTTTTTTTACTATTTTAACTATAACATTCTATAGGCTTTTCTGATTCACAAACCAATTTTCATTCACAGACCGCTGCTTAAAATCTCACCACCACTACAGACTGGGTGGATGATGTGGAACTGGTTCGTGTCGTCACTGGCTTCTGGTGCCTCCATCGTGTGTTACGACGGCTCTCCCCTGGTGCCCAATGAAAACGTCCTGTGGCACCTGGTTGAGACGCTCAAGTTGGTGCTGTTAATTATTGTTTATTATCGTTGTTATTCAATCTACTGGATACAAAAAATAAATGTTTATTAAACCCGTGTATTTTCTCTCCAATTTGAATGACTGATAATCGACTTACATACATCTCCAACACCAAATCCATCCATCAGAATAACCATTCTGGGCACGGGAGCCAAGTGGTTGTCGCTGCTGGAAGAGAGAGGGGCTGTGCCTGGTGGGTTGGTAGCGTTGGGGAAGGTTTAACAATGTTATGGTGGGTTATCTATTTCAAAGTGGATATTGATGATGGTTGTTATTATTATTGTGGGTTATAAGCTTCAATAACTTTAATAAAGTTCTTCTATGAATTGACGTGAAAAAATTGTTAAATATTTATAGATAAATTAAGATGTCTAAAGTAGTTAAATTCGAGGTTTTTTATCGTAGTTTTCTTAAATCATCCTATTATCCTCAAATGTGAATTAGGAAAACACAGTTTTTTATTTTTATTTAAAAATAATAAAGACATAAATAATAAAAATATTAATTTTTAATTATTATGACTATTTTTATAATAAAGTAAATGATTGTAATTTAAGAAACCTGCTCATCATAGATTGAACACACCATAGGTCAGTCCCACAATCTGAGCTCCCTCAAGACCATCCTATCCACTGGGTCACCATTGCGACCTCAGAGTTTCTCATATGTCTATGAAAAAATTAAAAAAGATGTCTTACTTGGTTCGTCATTATTTCAATTCTATGAATTTTTCTTAGTTTTTTTTACACTGCATTAGTTTGAATAAGGAATAATCTAGGGGGAAAGTAAATTTTATTATATTGAAATGTTAAGTATCGATAAAAATAAAGCTAAACTTATTAATGTAGTTTCTTTTGATGATGATGATGATAATAACGACGAAGACGACGATGATAATGATGACGAAACGACACTAATAATAACCACTACCGCCAGGTTCAATAACGGGAGGAACGGATATCATCGCTTGTTTTGCGGGGTGCTCTCCCGTTATCCCCGTGTACAGAGGAGAGATACAGACGCCTATGCTGTCCATCTCACTTGAGAGTTGGAATGAGGATGGTGGGTTTCATTGTTGCGCATTGAGTTTTATTGTTGACATTATTGCTAGTGTTGTATGTGTGTAATGATGCTTTCTTGGTTATGTTTTCTTCATCACCATCAGCATCTTTATCGTTTCATTTACATATGATTTACATTGATTATATTTTACTCAAAACCATTTTTTCTACATTTTAATGTTATATATTGTATGATATATCTAATATGCATTTTTAATCCATAAAATTTTGAAATATTTTGAAATTCTTATTGCTTATACAAAAATTATCCAAAATACGCAAAATCAGAGAATTCTAGAGAAGTCAGTTTCTCTGACTATAATAAAAGTATCGAAGTCAATGACTAATATAATAATAATGATTAAAAGAATGAAGTGACCACACAGGCAAGCGAGTGGTAGGAGAGAGTGGTGAGCTGGTGTGCACCAAGGCATTTCCTTCCATGCCCATCTGCTTTCTCAATGACCCTGATGGCAAGCGGTACAAGGCCGCCTACTTTGAAAAGTTCCCTGGTTAGTTTATTATTATTGACGTCAGTATGGTTTGAAATGGACGAATTAAAAATGATCATTTGTGACAAGAAATCACTGGTTGCGAGTTTCATCTTGGCTAAGGTTTTTAATCTTAATTTAGACTGTTGATGGTTGTTTTAGATACATAACGTCGTTCTATTGAAACATTGTTTATTTAGCTCAAAAAATTCTGATTAGTATAAATAAATCATTTTTCAAGCTAAGTTCAAACAGATTAATAACTGAGTAGTAGATTCATTAAAATAGCTATTACAATGAAATTAATATTATGGTTATAACGAGCTTATAATCATCATTACACTAAATATTTCACAAAAAACACCATCACTACACCGTCACAGGGGTCTGGGCACATGGCGACTTCTGCCAGATCAACCCTCACACGGGAGGCATATGGATGCTTGGTAGAAGGTCTGTAAAGAGTTACATTACTGTTATACAGTTTCATGAATGTTGTATATTAAATGATTGTATAACTTCGGCTATTTTCGTATATTAAAGGATTGTAAAACATTACTTCACTGTAGTATATTAAATCATTGTAATACATCGCCTAGTTGTAGTTTATTAGGTGGATATGCATTACCTAAATAGTACTTTACATGATTGTCCAACTGAAGTTTATTGAATGGTTTTTAAATTGCAAAATTTCAATAAATTGCTTAATTGAATTTATATAAAATTCCCACATTGTAACTTGAATATTATAATCTTCTATATTGAAATGTGCCAATGAAATTCATCAGATTCACACAATGATATATTGAAGTTTTTTCAATAGCGGTTGTACAATGTTTATTCAGTTACAATCAAAAGCTGTTTAGCTTAATATATTTATGTCCAACATTTTGACTTTCTCTTTAAAAACCACCATTAGCCTTTATATCCCCATAAATTATTATATAAATAGGATCTAATTTTCTATTCAATGTACTTTCGTGAGTTATAATTAATATGCACAATTTTCTATTAATATTCTCTTAAATATATTTTCGTAATCATAATTAATATGACAGGATCTAATTAATATTCACAATCTCATGAATATGCAACAGTGATGGCACTCTCAACCCGGGCGGGGTGAGATTTGGAAGTGCTGAGATCTACCACGTTGGTTAGTGTCGCTTTATTTTTTATTCATTGTTCGTTTATCGCTCATACCTTTATATTTTGTTATCTGTTTTCTAATAAAAAGGATCATTTTTTGTATTTATTAACAAAATAAGTGAATTTTTAAAAATAAAGTTTTTTCTAACTTTAATGTTTTAAAATTGAGTATTTTTATTCAGTTTAGTACACAAAGAGTAGCGCCCTGTGAAACATCTGTTGAGCTAACGAAAACCCAATATAGGGCGACTAAAAGTCGATCTAAAAAAATTTTTTTATTTATACAATTTCAATATATCATATTAAGCCTGGGCATCTACCTTAAACTGCCTTAACCCATGTTTGCGCAACCTCTCGCTTGCTTTACTTCACTATTGATATTTTTATTGGTGTTTTTTATAAGGCTTAAATGCTATCTTACCACCCCACAGTGGAAACCTTCCATGAGATATCAGACAGTTTGTGCGTGGCTCAGCGCAAAGCTGATCGTATGGACGAGAGAGTGGTGTTGTTTGTCATCCTGAGGGAAGGCAGTGAGCTGACGCCCGACCTCTTAAAAGCCCTCAGAAATGCCATCAGGAAACAGTTGTCAGCCAGGCATGTGCCCTCCGTCATACTGCCCATCACAGCCATTCCTGTGAGTCGTGTTTGGTGGTTTGATTGGTTATGAGAAATGTAACTGAATTCTGATTTGAGCGCTACTTGCTTCATTGAATAATAATAATAATTATTATTATTTGACGTTTTATTAATTAATTATCGATATAAGTATAAATATATAACCGACCCTTAAACAGTACACACACTCTGGCAAAAAAGTGGAGATAGCAGTGAGAAAGGTGATCAGTGGAGAGAGTGTGAGCAGCAGAGGAGCTCTGAGCAACCCAGACTCTTTGGACTTGTATGCCAATCTTAAGGAGCTACAAGGATATTGAGGCACTAAATAGTTCTAATTGCATTACACGCGAGTTATAAAAGTATTCCTAGCGAGTTTTCAGTTGAATTTCAACCGTTGGGTGGTTATGTTGTTATTGTATATGGTTGTGTGTATAGTTTTAACGATGAATCTTCAATAGTTACTGCACTACGGTGGTTCAGATCAGCTTTTAATGTAAAGTTTTAATTTAGGAAAACTTTTATGGAGAGATCAATGGCGGCTTGTTGTAGTGATGGTATTCATAGACTTTGTTACATGTCGCGCCATAGTTAAGACAGGACTGTAAAAGATGTGTATTATTGTGTTATGAAGTGTATTTGATATTTCGACATAGAGTCTGTACCTATCCATATGCTAGTGTAATTAATAAAGATTGGCAGTTTTTTATTTTTATTCTAACATCGGGATTTTTATTGGTCTGACTTTTTACGGAATATTTTTGTTTTTTATTCTTTGATGCAATAATTATTGATTTTCTACATTTTTGGTTCCTTTAGTTCAAATATTTTCCACTTCATCTTGATCTATCAGCCTTCTTTTGCTTAGGCAACCAAACTTTCACACTACTTACCTTGTACAATATTAGGTTCATTATACATTTTAATTACACCTATTATGTTCTTAATCACATTTAATAGCTTAATTTCATTTCTTAATTCATCTTTTTTATTTCAGCATCGTTCATATCGCACACGCTTTCACCACCTTGACATTTTCTCGGTATGTTTATGTGTAAATGAAAGAATGGAAGATCACACCAACAGTATTGTCACATGTACTCGTGTTCTGAGGCGTTGCACCAAGCAATACAACATTGCTGTGTAGTCATGCAAGGTTTTCATCGTTGTGTTAGTTGGCTTAAGCATTCCTAGTTATCTATTTTGGTGTTTTGTTGTAGCTAACTCGAATAATCTTATAGGAAATAAACCGAGTAACATGATTTTGATTTATTCAAAAATTCACAATATTTAATAAATATTCAATGCACAAAACGTTTAATCACAACAATGATAAATGGTGAGCGAAGGTCTATGTGATTGGCTTGCAACGTCTGAGCTTATCCAGACACAGTTATTAATTGACAAGGTTGTGAGGTGTTGGAGGGGGAAAGTCTGGATGGTACAGTTGTGATTTAGAGGTTCAGAATCTACTTCCATATTGTTTTTCAAAGTGTCGGTTTTATCGCAAGGTTTTTGCATGTCTTCTGGTACATCGGTTTCAGTGATATTTTCCAATGGCTTTGTTATATAAGCGATACTACTATCACTAATATTGATGCAAAATGAAAGATCTAAAAGGTTCAAAACCTTCAAATGCTGGGATATGAGCTTAACTGAATCATCGGTGACCAAAGTGCCAGCCAATTTAAGTTGTTGCAGCTTAGGGAAACGTGTGGCATTTTGACGGGTGCCTGGTTTGAGGGAGAGTGGTGATGTCAGCAGCAGAGATAAATGACCGTGGGTAAAATTGGAAAGCCATGAGAGATCGAGAGAGGCGAGAAAGGGGAAAGAAGGCTGGAATGATTGCACAAGGGAACAACTGCTGTTCTGTAAGCTGAGGCTTTTGAGATCAAATAAACGTTTGAGGAGCCATGTTAGCTGGTCAGGTCTGATGTTGGTGTAGTCTAAAGACACTGATGAAGGTTGTCTCTTCACAGCTGCTATTAAGTGGATCTGAAATAAATACACTTAGAATAAGGATTCTGGAACTTGATAATGACATTTTTATGCAATGATTAAGAAATTCCAAAATTAATCCTTTGATTTTGAACAAAAAAATCTTGAGCTAATTATTATTAGAAGTTATCTCAAACCATGGACTAAGCAGATTTTTGGAAACAGTTCAACAATACTTAAAGTATTGCACAATATCATGTTAACTATTATTATGTTAAAGTATTGTTAATAAAGGTGAAAGCCATACTTGCTTAATACTTCTCTTTGACAGATCCATTTCAGAGCACAAGGGTCTGTAGTAGGACCATAGATGGAAGGATTTACAAACCAAGGTGCAATTGAGAAGGTCTTTGATAGGAAGATATGAGAAAACCTTTAGCCAATGTTGCATTTGCAACTGTTTCGTTGTATTGATGGATTTTATGGTTGGAAGATAATCGTTCGTTAGTGTGGCAGAAGTGGGGATTTTAATGTGGTTTGAATTATTTATAATGTTTTCATTTTTTTGATCATTGTTTTGATAGGAAGTTACCTTTTTTGAGTTGGTTGTGGAGTAATCTATAGCATTATCATTATTAAAATCTAATACATTAGAAGGAATCTTGAGGGTAGCATCAAAAACACTACTTTCCTTAGTTGAATTCGTAGGGTTTTCGTCATTATATATGATTTTCTGATGTTTATGCGGGGGTAGTAAAGGTGGAGGTCTGTAGATATAAGAAGGCTTGTAGGAGCCAATTTGAATGCTAGGTGTCGTAATGGTTGATTCTATTACTGGTAATGATTCAGTGGGAGAAGACGTTTGAGTAGTTGATGTAAGAACACTAGTAATAATAGTAGTGAGTGGACAAGTAATAATACTATTTGTAGAGTTTGAAACAAAAGCAATACTACAACTACTTAAATTAATATTAGTGCTACTAACATTACTACTACTCATACTGATATTAGTTGAAGTACCGATACTACTACAATTACTGTCAGTAGTTAAAGTACTAATACTACTAAAATTAAAATTACTACTAAGAATGGTGGGTAAAATACTACTACTACTACTACTGATGGTTATAGGTGTTGTATTAGACAAAACAATACAGTTGCTGTTTGGAATGGCTGTTTGTGATATGAAGTTGTTTGAAGAATCGTTGAAATTTAACTTTTCCATAGCTAATACAGATTCTTCTGGGAGAAGTTCTAGCTTAATTTTTTTATGTTCACTTATTCCATCATCAAACAATATGTTTTGTTTAATAACTGTATCATTTTGAAATGAATTACTCATACAGCTATTATCATTATATTTGTTCATATTGATATTCTCTTTGTTGGTTGAATTGTTGTAACTTGGAGGATAGCAATAATCAACATCATCATCTTCATCTTCATAGAAAGCATTATTACATTGGGTCTCTTTTCGAAGCATGAAGTTTTCAATCAGCTGCTTCCTGCTGGCTGTTTTGTTGGGTACATGCACAAAAGGTGCTTGGATGTTGTTGGTGATATTGCATATGGGAGTTGTAGAGCTTGATTTTGGTGTTCGGTGCTGGAAGTGTTGGTTGAATTTTTGATTAGCATAATAGTTTTAATTGAATAATAAGAATAATGATATTGGATAAAATTAAGAAAATTTCTGAGCTTTAGTTGCTAAATATTAATATTTTTACTGTAAGACTAACTAATAAGATGGTACATAAAATCATCATCTTTGTGTACTATCTTTATAATCCAATTTGTATAAAGTAAAACTTAATGATACAAAACCCCCATAATATAAAAAGTTACCTTTTTATTAGTGGTCTTTCCGGCCTGACAACACATGGGACACTCCCAACTATTAGGAACATCACTATTTATAACACTTTCCCAAACCTTTGCTTGTTGAGGGAGTGGTTGTGTGGGATGTTGTTGTGATGGTTGTGTTGTGGTTGGTTGCAGAGAATGTTTGTTGAGTATGGATGTTTGTGTATCTGTTTTTGGATGAGTAGCAAGTTGAGTAGTTTCTGCAGCCTGTTGTTTTTTTAGTATTGAAATTTCTAATAGTTTCACTTTCATGCATTGGACATGCATAATTTTCCAGCAGATAGAACATTCCATTAAATCATTGTTTGCTATGTTCACTGGAGCTTTGCTATTGTAATTGATGGTAATGTCATTTTTATTTGTAAAATTATTTGTAAAATTATATTGACTATTTTCATTGTTGTTCGAATAAATCCCAGATTTTTGTTGAAAAGTGCTAACTTCTTCATTAACTTGTAGAAGGTTACATTTTTGTGGTGATAAATGATCACTTTGCTGAAGCTGTCTTATTTGAGACTCAATTGAGTCTATATTCAGTTCAGTCCTGCTACAAAAGGCACAAACAGCAGCAGTTGGCAGAATTGGCTGCAAAATTATCATGATTTATATTTTTAATTAGAGTGGAATTATACAACAAATGATTAATGTTACAATTGTTTAACAAAGAAATTGATTTAAACATTTAACTCACAGCAATGCACTGCCTCGTGATGCATGTCTGTTTCATTCTCCCCATTCCTCCAAATTTTTTCATATCTTTACAAAAATTACATTCACCACATTCATCACGATTACAAGGACCACAACGTTTGCATCTTACTCTCCTTCTTCTCAAAACTGATTCTTTATTAGATGATGGTGCAGATTGTTGCGGTGTTGTGGAAGTTGGCATATTAATGGGCTTTGGGTTACTTTGCCGATTTTCAACGTTTTGCATTTTATCAGTTGGTTTTTTACCACTTACCTCATTTAGTGTACGATCCATTTAGTAATTTTATTCAAAAACTTCAATCATAATAAACCCAGAAACGATAAAATACTAGAAATGTCCCTTGAAACCAAAATAAATACCGTAAAAGTAGAAAAAAAATTTTTAACTGATAAAATTTTTATAAATTTCATAAAAACTATTTTCAAACAACTTTTAATTTTACATCACGATCAAGATTTATAAACAGTGTAATATTAAAAAATGAATAACACCAGTTAAGATTATAACAACCAGTTTTAGTTACGAACCAATTAAATGATGGTGAAGAAAAAATTCAATCTTCACCAAGCTAAGCAAAACTTGCAAAAAGATTTGAACAAATTTACAGGCAAAGTTTCGCATTCTATAAGAAGTTTTGATACCGACACTTACAAAATTATAAGTGGAGATAATATAAAAAACAGAAGAATTATTCTTTTACCAAGAGAGGGTGTCAAAAAGAAAGAAAACCAATCAAATCATTCGAATAACCTTAAAAAAATTAAACTTATTTCTCCAGAAGATCTAGACACCTTAAAACAACAAAGATCTCCGAGAGATAAAAAAATACAAACAGACAAAAATGAAGAAGAAAAAGTAGTAAAAGAAGAAGTAAAAAGTGCTTTTGAAATTCTTATTGAACCGGATTCATCAAATAGTCATTCAACGCTGAAATTTCAGAAAGCAGAAAAATCTAAAGAATCCACATCAGAAGCTTCAAAAGAATCTTTGTATGATGCGGATTTCAGAAAAAATAAAATATTTGACGCAGGGTCATCAAACAAAAAAGGAGCAAATAACAATGGAAAAATTATCGACAGCACAGACTTTGAAGAAAACCATTCGAAAAGCCGCAAATCAAGTTCTTCATATAGGTTCGTTAATAATTTGTTCTCTACAAGTTTCATCAATTGAAAATTTATCTTTGATTCAACTTTTTAGAGACATATTATGTATGTTTTGTATAAAAATTAAACTTTAAAAACATCAATTGAGGATTCATACATTTATTTAAAATAAAAGCTAAAAGCTATAATTTTCGATAAGTATAGCCTTATCATAAAACAATTGATGTTTTTATAGTTTATCTTTAATTCATTAATTATTATTTTTCAATTAATTTACTAACTAGCCATTTCACTAAATAAATTCTATTTATTTATTGTAAATTACAGACACTACTACGATTCGTGAGTTTTTCATCTGAAAACTTAACCTAATTTCATAATTCCAAAACAGATATTTAGTCGTAAAATGTTCTTCTGAATCTCCTTTATAGTTTTTATCAAAGATAAATTTATTTTTTTCCCAATTAATATGATTTTAAAAATATATTCACTGATCATTGATACACACATAAACTTATTTTTATTCAGAAAATACTCTCCGCGAAGTACCAAAAGATCGGGTTACAGAAGAAGGTGGGTAGATGTAGGTTGCTAATGAATTAGTATAAACATTTGTATGATAATAATAATAATGAAAAAATACAATCAATTTTTATGCTAATATTGTTATAAATTGGTATACTGATATAGTAATACTGATATGAATATGGATACATTAGTATAGTAATGATAAAAATTTATATGAATAAAAATTAAAAATATATTGGTATAAATATGAATGAATGTAAACTATGCTCTTCATTTCATCTATCAGATTCAAAAGTTTTATGTTGTCTAAGACCTAAAAAAATG